>JAXIVJ010005033.1:0-77356 GCA_036785665.1 Chirona hameri
TGACCTTATGTGACCTGACCTAGACCTTATATGGTGTTAGATTGTGAAAATGGCTGCTACTATAGAATTCTACGTATAGAATAATCCATAAAACATGTGTTGCATGACTTTCGTATACCTCTTGCCAATAGTGACCTTTTGTGACCTTTTGCGACCTTGAACTTTGCTTACAATTTCACTTTTGATTATGCAGGGTATGTATTATACCTTTGAGAGCACTTTGTGTGATAATTGTTTCAATCTAAGGCTTTGTATGGAAAGTTTGGCCCAAATACTCAAATATTTCAATTTTGACATTTGACCTAACCGTGACCTGACATGTGACCTTATTTTGAAAATTTCGAGTAAGCGTTGGTTGTGTCTCATCGAGAGCTTCCGATTGCCTCCTTGTGCGTCTCGCTGCGGTTATTGGTTCGGAAGATAACCAGGGGGCGAACAACGCCCTCCCCCAGCCAATGGCGTTCGGCTGAGACCACGACCAATGCCGGGTTAAGTCGGTAAGAGAGGAACAATGAACATCCGCTTCTTTGAGAGGTTCATCGATCGACCTGAGAGGGCCACCGTCCGGTCTGCGAGGCCCTTGCCAGGTGTGGAAAGGCTTTACCTATATGCTAGTCTGCGAGGGTCCTTACGAGGCCTGGGAGGAGTCTGAGAGGGCCTTTGCAATACCTGAAAATTCCCTAGGCTTATCCAAGAGGACCATCGTCAGGCCCGAGAGGGTCCTGTGCCAGTTTGAGATTCTGAGATCCTCGGCCATTCTGAAAGCCATTGGTCGGTCGGAAGCTCGGCCAAAACTTTGGTTTGAGGCGCCGTCCGTCCGACACAAGCAAGGGCGTCGCCGTAGGGGGGGGGGGTATTTTAAGTATGAAGTAAGTCCCCCAGTCAGACTGGGGGATTGCCCCCCCCCCCTCCACTCTCCAGTTTTGGAGACATAAATCCATACTTTGTTCGGAAATATTGCAGGTTTCAATATCATAAAAGCAGTTGGTAAAAGTGTCAGTGCAATGGAAGAATGGAGGGGATCAGGACGACATTTTTACTTTTCTTGAGGAAAGTTGACAGGAATTTAAATGGAATTTCGATAGCAGAAAAACGGACATATTATGGCGTTAATGTGCCCTATTTGTTGTTCAGGCACACTTTGAGCTTGCTGAAAGGAAACACCGGCGAATAGTTTTACGACATGAACGTTTTGTGTGCAAGTTTTCAGTCACTTCGACCGAATAGCTGCAAAGAAATAAGCTTCTGAAAACCATGGCTACGGTCAGGCCGCTCATACGTAGATCCCCCCCCCCCCCCCCCCCCAGTTGACGGAAGACCTCGCTCCGCTCGGTAATCAAACTGTTTATGCCGGGTCCTGACCTAGGAAATCTATCCATTCAAAAGCTTCGGACTAAATTTATAAAATACAATATGCAAGCCGTTTCGTTCAAGTTCTGCCCAAATGCGTTACAAGTTTGCAAACCGAGGTAGTTTTCGGATAACTACTTCATCCATTACTCCAAGTACATGAGCTACTTCATCCGCATCCGTTTCGTCCAGCCGTCCACAAACGACTACTCCGGCCCGCACAACGAGCCAGCGGCAGTCACCGGTTCTGGGTCGATCCGTCCTCCTGGTACAGTTACGGGCACCCCGGGTCGGCCAGCTTGCAGAACAGTGAGATGCGCTGAGCTCAAGAAGAAGATATAAAAAACACGCCAGTGACGTTGCCTTGTATCACACCACCGACCTCCTAAATATCTATCAAGCCCCTGACCCCCATGACCACCGAGCCAGTGTCTCCCGAAAGCAAAAAGCCAGTCCAGTGGCAGCCGGGTGGCACATATAAGTTCTGATATTCACGGCATATTATGCAGTCTATTGTGATCATGGATCGACGCAAAATTTGCCTACGATAGGGACATTCCCATTAACATGCCAAATTTGGCAGTTTTGACTGCAAGGTGCGCGGAGTTATTAAGCAATCGGATGACATCCGAACAGACAAACGGACAGGTGGCTGCCACTTCTTATAATTAGTATGAAGTAACTTTCTATGCAACACGAATAACTAGGATATGTATCCCCAAAAAGCGATGAGCGAATCGCCTGGCAGTGCCTATCGAATATTGAGTCGTTTGAACAATCTACCATGAAGATTTCGGAAGAAGTTATTGCTTTTCATCTATCACTTGTTATAGTTTTAAATATAAACAAATATTGGTAGATACAACTGAAAATTGCGTTTCTAAGTACAAATTATAAGGTAAAAACTGATTTCCTTCACATTGTCGCGAACCGTACTGATGGTTCATTCGGCACTTCGTCGCCCCCCCCCCCCCCCCCACTCAAAAATCCGTGGCGACGCCCCTGGACACAAAGCCAAAACTCGTGTGGCTTTATTTTTGCGTTAAAAACTGATTTAAAACAAAGTTGCTGTACCTATTCATTACATTTTCTTTTAAAATCATGAAATGTGTTATTTTTTGCCGATTTCAGTCGTTTTGGTAAAACCGTGGCGCTGTATAGGCCACCTTGGACCCGTCCCTGTTCGCCCCCCCCCCCTTCATTTTGGGAAATCGACACCGCTGTCACTATGATATTATAATTTATTTAAATAGTCATAGATAATCAATCATACATGATACATTTAAGTTCTAACATATTCATTGAGATCAATAAATAAGAGAAGCGAGCACGGCTGAATCAGTCTTTTAGAAATCGTACCAAATTATGCGTTCTAACATCCAGTGTATTAAGATCATCTGAAACTGATTTCTTTAATATTTGCTGAAAACAAATGAACATTTCTCCGTCTAGGGAACAATAGATAGACACTTGCTGGCTTTCACCGACTCTTGCAAGATTAACTCCAGAAGATGGCCCAGCCTAGCGCAGCCAGGATTATGCACAGACTTGGACCAGCGCGCTCGGCCAGCCCATCAGCCGTGCCATCAGCCGTGCCATCAGCCGTCCCGTCAGCCGGCTCTCCCACTGGGTCGTCCTCAGGCACGGTCAGGCCTGGAGTCGCCGTCGACACCGGCATGGTCGTTGTCGACATTGCTTGTGACGTTTGTGATGGCGTCAAAGGTATTTGTGATGACGCTAGCGTCGCCGTCGTCATCGGCGGGGTGGTGGTGGTCTTCACTGTAGTGGGAGCAGGTATGACGGTCGTGTCAGCCGGGAGTCTGCCTTGCAGCTGGACAGAGCCACCACCACCAGCATCCCACAGAGGCACCTTTGGCGGCTCGATGGGCTGCTGCAGCGTCTTGACGCTCACGCACCTGCCGCCGATTTCGTAGTAGCCGAACGCGCAGGCGACGTTCACGACGCGCAGGCTAGGCTTGCCATCGAAGGACGGAGCGACGAGACGACTGACGTGGGCCGTAGTCACACACAGCAGCAGCAGGAAGGCCTGAGGAAACATCTTAACAGCAGGGCTCTGCAAGGGTCTCCACAGAGAAGCTTCAGATGACGTGGCGTTTAGTTATGACTGGTCAGTTGACCTCACTGTTTAGTTATGACTGGTCAGTTGACCTCACTGTTTAGTTATGACTGGTCAGTTGACCTCACTGTTTAGTTATGACTGGTCAGTTGACCTCACTGTTTAGTTATGACTGGTCAGTTGACCTCACTGTTTAGTTATGACTGGTCAGTTGACCTCACTGTTTAGTTATGACTGGTCAGTTGACCTCACTGTTCAGTTTTGACTGGTCAGTTGACCTCACTGTTTAGTTATGACTGGTCAGTTGACCTCACTGTTTAGTTATGACTGGTCAGTTGACCTCACTGTTTAGTTATGACTGGTCAGTTGACCTCACTGTTTAGTTATGACTGGTCAGTTGACCTCACTGTTTAGTTATGACTGGTCAGTTGACCTCACTGTTTAGTTATGACTGGTCAGTTGACCTCACTGTTTAGTTATGACTGGTCAGTTGACCTCACTGTTTAGTTATGACTGGTCAGTTGACCTCACTGTTTGGTTATGACTGGTCAGTTGACCTCACTGTTCACTGTTGGCTGACGCTGTGTACAGTCTCAGGTAGTCACTTCACTGCTCATTGATGCTGTTCAGTCGCAAGTGATCACTTCACTGTTCACTGCTGCGCAGGGAATCCAGTGTCGGCTCCCGGAGGTGGTGAAGGCTCAAGTTCGGTCCTCCTTGATTCCGAACACCGTCCCGTTCACTCCGTGACGCCCACTTCTCTCCGGAGGGGCGAAGTCTCAAGTGGCCGTGCACACCTCCAAGGCAGGCCGGCGAGTCCTTCAGCCATCCAGCTGAGAGCACAGCCTCACTGCCTTCACTGCATCGCACTGGCGTCCCTCGGTGCTGTCCTTCCTCGCCGACCCACTGGCGTCCCACTGGCGTCCCTGGGTGCTGGCCGAGTCCCTCTGGTGGTGGGCCCACGCGCTGCTGCGTTCGGCTCTCAACCGCCGACTGTCCCTGTCCGGTCTCGGTCAAATCCAATGGAAGCGGAACGCGGAAGCGGAAAGCGGAAGCGGACTATCCTTTGGAAGTGGAAAGTGGGCGTCTGCATCTGCGCATCAGATCACAGAAATGTCTTGCTCCGAGTCTGGAAGTCGGAAGCTGCAGGAAGCCACAAGCGGTCTGCAATACCACTTCCTGCCGGCTTGATAAACATCAAAGGCTGTGTCGTGACGGCTGTTGTACGTTGTCCAATATGATGTGATTTCATCGTTCCAGAATTAACCCTCGCCCGGGTAGGGGGGATGCCACCCCCAGGGGCGTCGCCACGGATTTGTGAGTGTGTGTGGGGGGAGGGGGGAGACGAAGTGCCGAATGAACCACATCAGTACGGTTCGCGACAATGTGAAGGGGAAACAGTTTTTACGCTATAATTTTTACTTAGGAGCGCATTTTTTAGTTCTAACTACCAGCGTTAAAAAAAAATATAATAGGTGATACTTATAGAGCTTACCACTTGTGCGAGGAACATACTTGTGATAATTTAACTGTTTTTACTGTTTTACTGTTTGATAAAGGCCAGTGGCCAAAATATTACTGCATGATCATAACGTTTTGATAACATTGGATTTTTCATATTTTCGAGGAATAGGTCATGATATTTCGTTTTCTAACTATTATAACAGGTGATAGATGAAAAACAACAACTTCTTCGGAAATCTTCATGGTATATTGTTCAAACGACTCTATATTCAATAGGACCTGCCAGGCGATTCGCTCATCGCTGTTTGGGATACCTATTCTAGTTATTCGTGTTACATATAAAGCTATTTCATACTAATTATAAGAAGAGGCAACCACCTGTCCGTCTGCCCGTTCGGATGTCATCCGATTACTAAATAACTCCGCGCACCTTGCAGACAAAAACCGCGATATTTGGCATGTTGGTGGGGATGTATAGGGTCGCACTATCGTAGGCAAATTTTGCGTCGATCCATGATCACAATAGACTGCAATTCTAATTATTCTTAATATGCCGTGAATATCAGAACTTATATGCCCCTTCCGGCTGCCACTGGACTGGCTTTTTGCTTTCGGGAGACACTGGCTCGGTGGTCATGGGGGTCAGGGGTTTGATAGATATTTAGGAGGTCGGCGGTGCGATACAAAGTCACTGGCGTGGTTTTTCTATCTTCTTCATAAGCTCAGTGCATCTCACAGTTCTGCATGCTGGCCGACCGGGGGTGCCCGTAACTGTATAGGAGGACGTATCGCCCCGGAACCGGTGACTGCCGCTGGCTCGTTGTGCGGGGTAATCGGGTGTGGACGGCTGGCCGAAACGGATGCTGATGAAGTAGCTCATGTACTTGGAGTAATGGATGAAGTAGTTATCCGAAAACTACCTCGGTTTGTAAACTTTGAACGCATTTTGGCAGAACTTGAACGAAATGGCTTGCATATTTAATTTGATAAATTTAGTCCGAAGCTTTTGAATGGATATATTTCCTAGGTCAGGACCCGGCCAGTTTGAGGAGTGAGGACCAGTTTGAATCTTTGATTACCGAGCGGAGCGAGATCTTCCGTCAACTAGGAGGAAAATCTACGTATGAGCGGCCTGACCGTAGCCATGGTTTTCAGAAGCATATTTCTTTGTAGCTATTCGGTCGAAGTGACTGAAAACTTGCTCACAAAACACGTTCTTGTCGTAAAACTATCTGCCGGCGTTTCCTTTCAGCAAGCACAAAGTGTGTGTGCCTCAACAACAAATAGGGCACATTAACGCCAAAATATGCCCATTTTTCTGCTACTGAAATTTCATTTAAATTCCTGTCAACTTCCTTCAAGAAAAGTAAAAATATCATCCTGATCCCTTCCATTCTTCCATTGTACTGATACTTTTTCCAAATGCTTTTATGATATTGAAACCTGCAATATTTCCGATGGCAATATTTCCGATGGTATAAGTATGGATTTATGTCTCCAAAGCTGGGGGGATAATCCCCCCAGCCTGACGACAGGCGGGGGGGGGGGGGGGGGGACAGTGCCCCCCCCCCCCTACGGCGACGCCCATGGATGTACCCATGACGTCACACTATTCGCTGCCTTGGCTGAATTGTATCTAAGGGCTTGGAATGAATGGTGAATGAATGGATGAACTTGACATTCAATCATAGGAGAAGCCAATCTTGTGTACCAACTTTTAGGTGCCATATGATAATTGTATTTTCTACAAAGTAATTAAGTACCTACATCTTTAAGTACAAAGAAAGGATTCAATGATATATGGTTAACAATTACATGTAATTTGAGCTAAGAATAAATTAAGTTTCATATCCTTTGGAACGAATTCCGAGAAAAAAACAATCAAGTCTGCTTTCTTGGGGGGGGGGACATCCCCCCTGATTTTTGAACGGGGGGGGACGCGTCCCCCCGTCCCCCCGCCGCCGACGCCCATGCCACCCACCTCAGTTTTTCTGGAATAACTCGCGTAATTTACAACCGATTGCGATGGAACTTTCAGTACCCTACTTTGGGAAAAATGTAACACATACTCTGAAATTTTGAATTTCTATCCCACATGACCCGTGACCTATGTGACCTGTTTCTCAAGGTCATGTTAGGCGCAACTGGCGTCCCGCAGTATCGATGCTCGTAACTTGTGCAGTTTCCGAGTGTTTGTTGTTCAGGAGCATATGCACAGGTGTTTCCAGGTGACAGTTGTGGGTTCTACTGAGATTGTGACCTCGATTGACCTTTTCAGAGGTCAACTGAGGTCATGACCTCCGATGACCTCAGATGACTTTTTTGGGGCTTCTGGCGGTTCCTAGGACATTTTGTGACGCTGATTTTAAATTTGGGATCCATTTGACATAATTATATGTTCCACTGGGGTCATGCGCTTCCACAGGTCAACCGAGGTCACTGACCTCATATGACCTGACATGACCTTTTTGGAATTTGGCAGTTTTTAGGACATTTTGTGACGCTGATTACGAATTTGGCACCCATTAAGCATTATGATATGCTCATTCACGATTCTAGCTCGATGAAATTCGATTTATACGCATTTATAATTTTGATTACTTTTGGGTCATTTACATGACCTCAGAGGCCACCTAATGGTCTAGGACCTTCAAATTGGGTATCAGCGGCTTCCTCTCGTCACAAGAAACACGCTAGTCTTTGAATCGAAGCTCCTAGCTCAATTAGGGGCGAAACGCTAAGGGGAGGGAGGGGGGTCGTAACCCCCCCTACCAGAACACGTAGTGATTTTGCCCTACCCGGGCGAAGGTTAAGGGGACTGTCCCACCTTCCCAAAAGTTGTCAAATGTACGCCGCTTGTGGTGCATAATATGAAGTAATTGCTGCTGAACACGATTATGACACTTGTTTCTCGCAAACGGTGCTCAATTTAATAAAAAGTTAAGCTTTAATATTTGAGTTGATGACGTCATATTGAGCTCTAGAGAGCTACACAGAAATCCTTCATGCTGCCAAAGTATGGGCACAATTATTTCGAGACAATTATGGCGCTTTGAATACAAAACAAACCAACTACCAAACCATTGAAACGTAGCTAATATCTCCAAGGTTCATCTTAAAACAAGTCGACTATCATTACCAGTTGGGTAAACAGAGACGACGCTGTCGGTTTAGAGGCCCTATTCAAATACACATGGGCCTTATTTTTTACAGATGTCAAAATCAAACTCGAATATCTTTTTGATTAGATCATTGTGGTTGTTTTAACTGCTACCATACTTAATTTCAATGCCAAGCCATCAAAATGGCTATCTCAACGCAAATATAGTGTTAAGGTGGGATAGTCCCTTTAAGACAAAGGAAGAGGAACTTCAGGTTATGAGAAGACATAATTGTGATAATAATAATCGTGATAATAATATCATGGCCCAATGTCTCCCAAGTCTGATTTGGTGGGCCAAGCTCGACTGATATAATTGGCGTGGAACGAGTGACCCACTTGTAGATTGCCTTCATGAGCGAGTCACTCACTCACGCTCTACTAATCACGAGTACCTAACCTATACAAATACCTACTGCTTGAATCCATATACACTGGCGGATCCAGGGGGGGGGGGCAAACAGGCCATGCCCCCAACAAATATGGAAGGGGAGCCAACATGTCTGTTGCCCCCCTCCCCAAAAAAAAACGTAAACAATTTATCGTAAAAATTGACTTTGCAACAGTCAAAATCCAGCTATCCGCAGGGAAAAACTGAAAATTTGTGAAAACACGGCTCTTACCATCAAATCAGGGCTTAAAGGAAATAGTTCACCTTCAACATTAGTTTTAAACTGAGATAGCAGTTTTGTAGCCCGTGTTGGGAAACCCCTATCTGTAAGTTGTCTTGACTGAAAAGACTCTCCAGCCGAATATATTTGAGTTTTTGGCGAAGGAATGCGGTGCTGGCGAAAGAATGTTGTACTGGTTCTAGCCCGGGCAAAGGCTATACCATCAGCCAATCAGCTTGCAGCTGGTGCTAGCAAGCGAATCGCCGGCCGCCAGTTGGCACATCTCCAATGCGAGTCTATCTTTACGCGACTACTTTCGAATCTGATTGGCTGAACCATTTTTACATTCGCGTGATGTCAGGACTCTGACTCAGAGAGTATGCATATAGTTTTGATAAACAATACAAATTTACGGCCTTCTGTCCTGAATCGGCGTGATATAAGGCCATTTTTGACAATACAAAAAGAAATTGTATTACAAAATATAATCAAATCGTGTTGGGTAAAAAATTTCCAAGGTGATTTATTTCCTTTAAACAAGCTCAATTGGACGAGAAAATAGCGGCCAGCAAACTGCCAGTCGGAACTGAAGGTCGAACAAACGTTTGTTTGTACATGTAGGAAGAACACTTCATATGATATCAATTTGGAATGCAACATTGGTCCGTCCCTGTAGCTCAGTGGGAGAGCGCTGGATTTCTGACCTACCCCGGTAGTGACAGTCCGGGTTCGAGTCGCTTCGGCGCTCGCTATTTGCTCCTGACTGGGATGGCCTGCGGCCAGTGGCAGCGGTCGCACTCAAGCTCAGGTGACGTCAGTGAGCGGGGCGGACCGTGTCCATGTCGGTATGTCGGGCACGTACAACTTTCGTCTCTAAATTCTGCCAGCCAACAGGAATTGCGCGATCGGGTGGTGAGGTCAGGACCTGCACAACAAGCTCTGCTTAGCGCGGGTCTTGACCTCGGAAATCCATCCATACAAAACAGTCGGACTAAATTTATAATAAAAAATATACACTCTATTTCGGCGCAAATGGTTGTCAAAAATGACGCGTTGCTTTTGTGGAAATAACTTTTCGGGACGCGTGACAGCGGTGTGTACAAAATTCACGTATGATTCTCACGAAGGTTCCAATGGCAATTGTGTAATACAAATAAAACAAAACTATAGGTGGGTACCTAGGTTGAGATAGGTACTTCTAGCTCAAACCTTATCAGAAGTATCTGCCCCTCTCGGATTTTCTCAATAACCTGAAACTATGACAGATATCAACGTGAAACTTTCAGTACCTTATCTTGCATCAAGTTTAAGTCTTCTCACCAACTTTCAATGAAATTGATGTAGTCTTTTGGGAGATAATTAATGACATCATAATTAATGACATGTCATGCCATTTTTGTTGGAAAAACGATAAATGTTTGACAAATTGTAGACAATAGAGTTTTGAAGCAAATTGCAAATAAAAAAGGCAAAAGAAAGTAAATGACTTTCTCTTCAAAATGAATATCTCGGATTTCCGAAAATTGTTTTTTTAACACCCCACACACAAAAAAAATCGGACAAAATCCACAATTTTTTGTTGTTGATGTGAATTTGAAAAGTGTATTTTATAAGCTCCAATATCAAAATAAGGTGACCGGCCCAAATTCGCGGAAAAAATAGGGGTACATTTTTGCCACAAAAAGATGCCCCCCCCCTACGGAGAGAGGCTGGATCCGCCAATGCCTCCCACCGATTGCCCCCCCCCCCCCCCCTCCCAAAACGACGGCTGGATCCGCCAGTGTCCGTATAAACCCACCCATACAAGCATGTGCGCAACGGGACCTGACAAAGATGGTTATATCACCTGTCGTCTCTCACAGCTAATGCCTTTCACTCAATGGTTACCCTGCTTCAACACTCGACACTGAGTCACGGCGTACTCTTTGGCATCACTATAAACCGATTGGATAATTCGCGGCCATTATTTCTATGATACGTACCACTGGTGACCGTTCTTCTACATTTCGCCGAGTGCCGGTATTTATTGACGGTTGTCTGGTCTTCAGGGCACTAAACGTATGCAGCTATAGCTCGTGGCTGCCCGTTTAATTTGCTGGCAGTTTATGACGTGTTATGATCGAGCCGGGACGGGGTACACGGGTGAGAAGTAGACGTTAGGGAGTTGCCAAGTGGTGTCACGTGGGCTCTCAGGCACGTAGCCAAGGGGGTGTGGCGGGTGCGGCCGCACCCCCTGGAGGCCAGGAGGGCCCTTTTCAGCGGCGGAGGGCCATTTCGGTGCGCTGCGCGCCCCGAAAAGGGCCGACGAGAGCGCGCGAAGCGCGGTATCAAGGGCTCTTTACCACGCAAAGCGTGGTCTTTAGAGAGTTTAGCGCACTTCAGAGGCTCTTTAGGACCACCAGGACCCTCTCTGAAAGACCAGAGGGCCCCTTGGACGTTCAAAAGAGCCTTGTGCAAGTCAGATGGGCCCTTGGCCAGACCGAATGGACCCCTGAGCGGGTCCGAGGGCCCCCAAAACACGTCGAATGGGCACCTAGCCAGCACAGAGGGGCCCCTGAGCAGGTTGGAGGGCCCTTGTGCAGACCCCAGAGGGCCCCTGGGAAGTTCAAAGGGCCCTGTTCAGGACAGAGGGGCCCTTGAACAGACCGAAAGGGCCCCTAGGTGGGTCAGGACGGCCCCCTGAACATGCCAAATGAGCCCCTAGTCAGCACGGAGGGGCCCCAGGACAGATCGGAGGGCCCTCGGAGCATGTCGCAAGGCGACAAAGCAGCCAGCGCAGTTCCTTGCCAGGTCGGAATGGTCCCTTAGAAGGCTGGAGGGCCCCTGGACAGACCAGAGGGGCCCTGGAAAGTTCAAAATGCCCCTGTGCAGATCGGAGGATCAGACCGAAAGGGCCCCTGGGTGGATAAGAAGGGCCCGAAACATGGCGAATTGGCCCCTAGCCAGCACGGAGGGGCCCCAGGGCAAGTAGGAGGGCCCCTTGATCATGTTGGCAGGGCGACAAAGCAGCCAGCGCAGTCCGACCAGAAGAGTCGCTGGGCAGATCGGAGGGGCTCCTGGGCAAGTCAGAGGGGCCCTCCTACTTGCAAGATCGGAGGGGCTCCTGGCTAGACTGAAACGGTCCCTGGGCCGGTCGGAAGGGCTCTTGGACATGACGGATGAGTTCCTAGCCAGACTGGAGAGTGGACCCTCCGACCCCTCCGACCCTGGGCAGGTCGGAGGGGCCCCTGAGCATGTCGGCAAAGTGACAAAGCAGCCAGTTCAGTCCGTGGCCAGGTCGGAAGGGCCTCTGAACAGGCCGAATGGGCCCTTGACACACAAGAGGGGCTTCTTGGAAAGTCAGAGGAGTCCCTGGTCAGACCGGAAGGGCCTAAAGCACATCAAGATCCCAGCTGAGGATTAAATACAAAGAGGACTTACTCCACAGGAAAATATTATAATCGGAGCTTTCGGGTATATTGTAACACCCTTCGTCAGCGATTAAGAGGCATTCGGTAACAGGTCATTGCTCGTCTTTAAGATGAGCAATGACATGTTACCAAATGCCTCTTAATCGCTATCGAAGGGTGTTACAATATACTCGCAAGCTCTGATTTGATTTTTTATTGTAGAGTAAGCCCTCTTTGTATTTAATATATATCACCCACACCACATCATGTCTTTTCGCGGATCCCAGATGAGTCCCTGAACAGGTCAGAAGGGCATTGAAAAGGTCGTCGGGGCCCCTAGACGATCTGAAGGGATCCTGGGCCTTTCAACAGTAAGAATGCAGTTGTCCAGGGAATACAACTCAAAATTGTTGCGCCGCTCCGCGGCGTAATTTAACTACAAATTCAATTATATGCGGGTTAGAAGAAAAAAATGGCCGTTTCTCGGCGCATTTATGTGTTATGTTGCTATTTTCCTATATAATTGGGCAAAATAGTTCACTTTATCATTTTTTTTACGCACCTTTAAACGCACAATAATATTTTTAGAGGTCCGCACCATACGCAATGCGACGCATTGATGATAATGCATATCTAGGGCATAGGACTAAAAATTAAGCGTCGCTCCGCGCCGCAATTGGTTTAAGGGTTCCAGGTCTTGAGCTTAAAAAAATATTCCAAGTTGGTATAGCTGATTCCAAATTGGTGTCGCCGGTTCCAAAGTTGATATGGCAGTTTGCTAAACTCCAGCTAACTGCCATACCTGTCACAGCATTTTCCATCCTTGTAACGCGCCTTTTCATCCGTTTTGTTTGGACCTTTCAACGCATGGGAAGGGGCCCTTTCAGCGCTCGGGAAGGGGACCCTTTCGAGGCGCCGCACCCCCCTGGACGAAATCCTGGCTACGTGCCTGCGTGGGCTTGGCTCGTGTCAGTTCTAGTGAAAATTGCACGCCACATATTTCCGATTCGACCGGCCAGAACTTGTCTTACAGATGTCTTACAGATGCTTAAAACTGTTGATGCCAGCGGTGCAAATGCCGAGTGACGTGTTTTAGACCCTGCTTTCTCATGTTTGTGACATGTTAGCGACATGTTTTAGACCCTGTTTTAGACCCTGCTTTCTCGGTTCGACAGAGAGGCTCCGTCACAGCTAAGAACACTGGTCCAACACCCAGCCATTCCAGTACATTTTGCCGAGAGGCGTTGGCATCGACGGCGGTGCCCATTGAACTTTGGCACGAGCGCGTGCCTGTGGTCGCCCTGTCCCGCGGCGCGGCATTAGCATTGGCACGACTGGCTGCGTTGGCCGGCGCAGGCCTGTACTCGCCCTGTCCCTCGGCGCGGCATTAGCATTGGCACGACTGGCTGCGTTGGCCGGCGCGTGCCTGTACTCGCCCTGTCCCTCGGCGCGGCATTAGCATTGGCACGACTGGCTGCGTTGGCCGGCGCGTGCCTGTACTCGCCCTGTCCCTCGGCGCGGCATTAGCATTGGCACGACTGGCTGCGTTGGCCGGCGCGTGCCTGTACTCGCCCTGTCCCTCGGCGCGGCATTAGCATTGGCACGACTGGCTGCGTTGGCCGGCGCAGGCCTGTACTCGCCCTGTCCCTCGGCGCGGCATTAGCATTGGCACGACTGGCTGCGTTGGCCGGCGCGTGCCTGTACTCGCCCTGTCCCTCGGCGCGGCATTAGCATTGGCACGACTGGCTGCGTTGGCCGGCGCGTGCCTGTACTCGCCCTGTCCCGGGGCGCGGCATTAGCATTGGCACGACTGGCTGCGTTGGCCGGCGCAGGCCTGTACTCGCCCTGTCCCGGGGCGCGGCATTAGCATTGGCACGACTGGCTGCGTTGGCCGGCGCAGGCCTGTACACGCCCTGTCCCGGGGCGCGGCATTAGCATTGGCACGACTGGCTGCGTTGGCCGGCGCAGGCCTGTACTCGCCCTGTCCCTCGGCGCGGCATTAGCATTGGCACGACTGGCTGCGTTGGCCGGCGCGTGCCTGTACTCGCCCTGTCCCTCGGCGCGGCATTAGCATTGGCACGACTGGCTGCGTTGGCCGGCGCAGGCCTGTACACGCCCTGTCCCGGGGCGCGGCATTAGCATTGGCACGACTGGCTGCGTTGGCCGGCGCAGGCCTGTGGTCGGTAACCACGAACGAATGTGCGGAACGAGCCATTGTCGCCAGGACCGGGTCCGCTTTCAAAGCCGTGATGGATCGGCACGGAGCGGGCTCAAACGAAAACAGCTGGTGATAGGAACGGGGTGTGTTTAATTGGTCTTTGTGAACTATAGCTGCGCTGGGAGGGGGGGGGGGGGGGGCTGGTATGGTGGACAGGAGGGATTTTGATTGATGCTGCTCGGTGATTAGTACATATATTGTGTTGACTGAATGCGGTTGATGCTGGTTTTGGAACCTTCAATCTGCCAAGCTCCCATAATAATATGTTAGTGATATATCCGGTCAACTCCAAAACATTTGAAATATTAATAGAAACGATGCACATTTGTAGTGCCGTAACAATAAGTCAACCCCCACAGTATGCAAAGCACATGCGTCATTAACCCATTTGTGACCAATGTTCCCATTTGGGAACAAAACTTTTTTGGCTTTTGCTCGGAACTTTTGCTCTCTTGCACTCTTGCTCGAGAACTATTGATCCGGGAGATTTGTGCTTCTGGTAGCTGGTAAAACACATCCTTAACTCAAATCTAGCAATAATTATTTAAAACCTATTTTGAAATTACAATAGTTACAGTCGTTACAATCCTTGCCAAAAAGTTATATCAAAATGTTATATCCCCTCGTATGGTCCGTCACAAATGGATTGATATGATGGTAAACATCCATTATCAACATCTTAGCCGATTAGCGACAGCCCGCTGTTGACTGTATATTACAGACTGTAAACTACAGGCTGTAGACTGTAGACTGTAGACTACAGACTGTAAACTACAGACTGTAGACTAAAGACTGTAGACTACAGACTGTAGACTACAGACTGTAGACTACAGACTGTAGACTACAGATTGTAGACTACATACTGTAGACTACAGACTGTAGACTACAGACTGTATACTACAGACTGTAGACTACAGACTGTAGACTACAGACTGTAGACTACAGACTGTATACTACAGACTGTAGACTACAGACTGTAGACTACAGACTGTAGACTACAGACTGTAGACTACATACTGTAGACTACATACTGTAGACTACATACTGTAGACTACAGACTGTAGTCTACAGACTGTAGATTACAGACTGTAGACTACAGACTGTAGAACACAGACTGTAGACTACAGACTGTAGACTACAGACTGTATACTACATACTGTAGACTACAGACTGTAGACTACAGACTGTATACTACAGAATGTAGACTACAGACTGTATACTACAGACTGTAGACTACAGACTGTAGACTACATACTGTAGACTACAGACTGTATATTACAGACTGTAGACTACAGACTGTATACTACAGACTGTAGACTACAGACTGTAGACTACAGACTGTAGACTACATACTGTAGACTACATACTGTAGACTACAGACTGTAGACTACAGACTGTATACTACATACTGTAGACTACAGACTGTAGACTACAGACTGTAGACTACAGACTGTAGACTACAGACTGTAGACTACAGACTGTAGACTACAGACTGTAGACTACAGACTGTATACTACATACTGTAGACTACAGACTGTAGACTACAGAATGTAGACTACATAATGTAGACTACAGACTGTAGACTATAGACTGTAGACGACATACTGTAGACTACATAATGTAGACCACAGACTGTATACTACAGACTGTAGACTACAGACTGTAGACTACAGACTGTAGACTACAGACTGTAGACTACATACTGTAGAATACAGACTGTAGAATACAGACTGTAGACTACAAACTGTAGACTACAGACTGTAGACTACAAACTGTAGACTACAGACTGTAGACTACAGACTGTAGACTACAGACTGTAGACTACATACTGTAGACTACAGACTGTAGACTACAGACTGTAAACTACAGACTGTAGACTACAGACTGTAGACTACAGACTGTAGACTACAGACTGTAGGCTACAGACTGTAGACTACAGACTGTAGACTACATACTGTAGACTACAAACTGTAGACTACAGACTGTAGACTAGAGACTGTAGACTACATACTGTAGACTACAGACTGAAGACTACAGACTGTAGACTACAGACTGTAGCATAGACGTAGAAACCGGGGAGGGGCATGGCCCCTCACTTTTCGGCCATTTTTTGGGCCAAAATATTGTATTTTGCTTGATGAGAAAAGTTTGTGATGGCAAAAGGTTCGCCAAGACGAGAACAGCCCAAATCTGAAAAGAAATATTCCATAGGGGGTTAAGGTTCTCTCAAAATGAGATCAAAGTTTCACTGCCCACCCCCCCCCCATTTTCGTGACGTTCCTACGTCCCTGGACTGTAGACTGTAGACTGTATTGCAGACTTTTCAATTTTGTAGACTGTAGACTAGTCTGTAGACTGTAGACTGTAGACCGCTGTGTTAACTACAAATTGCAAAATGAAGAGTGCAGACTGTCGACTAGTGTCGCCTGCAAACCTTCATCTACGCCTCGGGACAGCATTATGTCCACGCCTCGAAACAGGCGGCACACCGTGAACAAACGCTGCCGGACGTCTCCACTCCACGCCTCGAAACAGGCGGCACACCGTGAACAAGCGCTGCCGGACGTCTCCACTCCACGCCTCGAAACAGGCGGCTCACCGTGAACAAACGCTGCCGGACGTCAGCCTCCACGCCTCGAAACAGGCGGCACACCGTGAACAAACGCTGCCGGACGTCTCCCACAACGCCTCGAAACAGGCGGCACACCGTGAACAAACGCTGCCGGACGTCTCCACTCCACGCCTCGAAACAGGCGGCTCACCGTGAACAAACGCTGCCGGACGTCTCCCTCCACGCCTCGAAACAGGCGGCACACCGTGAACAAACGCTGCCGGACGTCTCCCTCCACGCCTCGAAACAGGCGGCACACCGTGAACAAACGCTGCCGGACGTCTCCCTCCACGCCTCGAAACAGGCGGCACACCGTGAACAAACGCTGCCGGACGTCTCCCTCCACGCCTCGAAACAGGCGGCACACCGTGAACAAACGCTGCCGGACGTCTCCCTCCACGCCTCGAAACAGGCGGCACACCGTGAACAAACGCTGCCGGACGTCTCCCTCCACGCCTCGAAACAGGCGGCACACCATGAACAAACGCTGCCGGACGTCTCCCTCCACGCCTCGAAACAGGCGGCACACCGTGAACAAACGCTGCCGGACGTCTCCCTCCACGCCTCGAAACAGGCGGCACACCGTGAACAAACGCTGCCGGACGTCTCCACTCCACGCCTCGAAACAGGCGGCACACCGTGAACAAACGCTGCCGGACGTCTCCCTCCACGCCTCGAAACAGGCGGCACACCGTGAACAAACGCTGCCGGACGTCTCCCTCCACGCCTCTAAACAGGCGGCACACCGTGAACAAACGCTGCCGGACGTCTCCCACAACGCCTCGAAACAGGCGGCACACCGTGAACAAACGCTGCCGGACGTCTCCCTCCACGCCTCGAAACAGGCGGCTCACCGTGAACAAACGCTGCCGGACGTCTCCACTCCACGCCTCGAAACAGGCGACACACCGTGAACAAACGCTGCCGGACGTCTCCACTCCACGCCTCGAAACAGGCGGCACACCGTGAACAAACGCTGCCGGACGTCTCCCTCCACGCCTCGAAACAGGCGGCACACCGTGAACAAACGCTGCCGGACGTCTCCTTCCACGCCTCGAAACAGGCGGCTCACCGTGAACAAACGCTGCCGGACGTCTCCCTCCACGCCTCGAAACAGGCGGCACACCGTGAACAAACGCTGCCGGACGTCTCCCTCCACGCCTCGAAACAGGCGGCACACCGTGAACAAACGCTACCGGACGTCTCCCTCCACGCCTCGAAACAGGCGGCACACCGTGAACAAACGCTGCCGGACGTCTCCTTCCACGCCTCGAAACAGGCGGCACACCGTGAACAAACGCTGCCGGACGTCTCCCTCCACGCCTCGAAACAGGCGGTTCACCGTGAACAAACGCTGCCGGACGTCTCCACTCCACGCCTCGAAACAGGTGGCACACCGTGAACAAACGCTGACGGACGTCTCCCACAACGCCTCGAAACAGGCGGTACACCGTGAACAAACGCTGCCGGACGTCTCCCTCCACGCCTCGAAACAGGCGGCACACCGTGAACAAACGCTGCCGGACGTCTCCCTCCACGCCTCGAAACAGGCGGCACACCGTGAACAAACGCTGCCGGACGTCTCCCTCCACGCCTCGAAACAGGCGGCACACCGTGAACAAACGCTGCCGGACGTCTCCCTCCACGCCTCGAAACAGGCGGCACACCGTGAACAAACGCTGCCGGACGTCTCCCTCCACGCCTCGAAACAGGCGGCACACCGTGAACAAACGCTGCCGGACGTCTCCCTCCACGCCTCGAAACAGGCGGCACACCGTGAACAAACGCTGCCGGACGTCTCCACTCCACGCCTCGAAACAGGCGGCACACCGTGAACAAACGCTGCCGGACGTCTCCCTCCACGCCTCGAAACAGGCGGCTCACCGTGAACAAACGCTGCCGGACGTCTCCCTCCACGCCTCGAAACAGGCGGCACACCGTGAACAAACGCTGCCGGACGTCTCCCTCCACGCCTCGAAACAGGCGGCACACCGTGAACAAACGCTGCCGGACGTCTCCCTCCACGCCTCGAAACAGGCGGCACACCGTGAACAAACGCTGCCGGACGTCTCCCTCCACGCCTCGAAACGGGCGGCACACCGTGAACAAACGCTGCCGGACGTCTCCCTCCACGCCTCGAAACAGGCGACACACCGTGAACAAACGCTGCCGGACGTCTCCACTCCACGCCTCGAAACAGGCGGCTCACCGTGAACAAACGCTGCCGGACGTCTCCCTCCACGCCTCGAAACAGGCGGCACACCGTGAACAAACGCTGCCGGACGTCTCCCTCCACGCCTCGAAACAGGCGGCACATCGTGAACAAACGCTGCCGGACGTCTCCCTCCACGCCTCGAAACAGGCGGCACACCGTGAACAAACGCTGCCGGACGTCTCCCTCCACGCCTCGAAACAGGCGGCACACCGTGAACAAACGCTGCCGGACGTCTCCCTCCACGCCTCGAAACAGGCGGCACACCGTGAACAAACGCTGCCGGACGTCTCCCTCCACGCCTCGAAACAGGCGACACACCGTGAACAAACGCTGCCGGACGTCTCCACTCCACGCCTCGAAACAGGCGGCTCACCGTGAACAAACGCTGCCGGACGTCTCCCTCCACGCCTCGAAACAGGCGGCACACCGTGAACAAACGCTGCCGGACGTCTCCCTCCACGCCTCGAAACAGGCGGCACACCGTGAACAAACGCTGCCGGACGTCTCCCTCCACGCCTCGAAACAGGCGGCACACCGTGAACAAACGCTGCCGGACGTCTCCCTCCACGCCTCGAAACAGGCGGCACACCGTGAACAAACGCTGCCGGACGTCTCCCTCCACGCCTCGAAACAGGCGGCACACCGTGAACAAACGCTGCCGGACGTCTCCCTCCACGCCTCGAAACAGGCGGCACACCGTGAACAAACGCTGCCGGACGTCTCCCTCCACGCCTCGAAACAGGCGGCACACCGTGAACAAACGCTGCCGGACGTCTCCACTCCACGCCTCGAAACAGGCGGCACACCGTGAACAAACGCTGCCGGACGTCTCCCTCCACGCCTCGAAACAGGCGACACACCGTGAACAAACGCTGCCGGACGTCTCCCTCCACGCCTCGAAACAGGCGGCACACCGTGAACAAACGCTGCCGGACGTCTCCCTCCGCGCCTCGAAACAGGCGGCACACCGTGAACAAACGCTGCCGGACGTCTCCCTCCACGCCTCGAAACAGGCGGCACACCGTGAACAAACGCTGCCGGACGTCTCCACTCCACGCCTCGAAACAGGCGGCACACCGTGAACAAACGCTGCCGGACGTCTCCCTCCACGCCTCGAAACAGGCGACACACCGTGAACAAACGCTGCCGGACGTCTCCCTCCACGCCTCGAAACAGGCGACACACCGTGAACAAACGCTGCCGGACGTCTCCCTCCACGCCTCGAAACAGGCGGCTCACCGTGAACAAACGCTGCCGGACGTCTCCCTCCACGCCTCGAAACAGGCGACACACCGTGAACGAACGCTGCCGGACGTCTCCCTCCACGCCTCGAAACAGGCGACACACCGTGAACAAACGCTGCCGGACGTCTCCCTCCACGCCTCGAAACAGGCGGCACACCGTGAACAAACGCTGCCGGACGTCTCCCTCCACGCCTCGAAACAGGCGGCACACCGTGAACAAACGCTGCCGGACGTCTCCCTCCACGCCTCGAAACAGGCGGCACACCGTGAACAAACGCTGCCGGACGTCTCCCTCCACGCCTCGAAACAGGCGGCTCACCGTGAACAAACGCTGCCGGACGTCTCCACTCCACGCCTCGAAACAGGCGGCTCACCGTGAACAAACGCTGCCGGACGTCTCCCTCCACGCCTCGAAACAGGCGGCACACCGTGAACAAACGCTGCCGGACGTCTCCCTCCACGCCTCGAAACAGGCGGCACACCGTGAACAAACGCTGCCGGACGTCTCCACTCCACGCCTCGAAACAGGCGGCACACCGTGAACAAACGCTGCCGGACGTCTCCCTCCACGCCTCGAAACAGGCGACACACCGTGAACAAACGCTGCCGGACGTCTCCCTCCACGCCTCGAAACAGGCGGCACACCGTGAACAAACGCTGCCGGACGTCTCCACTCCACGCCTCGAAACAGGCGGCACACCGTGAACAAACGCTGCCGGACGTCTCCACTCCACGCCTCGAAACAGGCGGCTCACCGTGAACAAACGCTGCCGGACGTCTCCCTCCACGCCTCGAAACAGGCGGCACACCGTGAACAAACGCTGCCGGACGTCTCCCTCCACGCCTCGAAACAGGCGGCACACCGTAAACAAACGCTGCCGGACGTCTCCCTCCACGCCTCGAAACAGGCGGCACACCGTGAACAAACGCTGCCGGACGTCTCCCACAACGCCTCGAAACAGGCGACACACCGTGAACAAACGCTGCCGGACGTCTCCCTCCACGCCTCGAAACAGGCGACACACCGTGAACAAACGCTGCCGGACGTCTCCCTCCACGCCTCGAAACAGGCGGCACACCGTGAACAAACGCTGCCGGACGTCTCCCTCCACGCCTCGAAACAGGCGGCACACCGTGAACAAACGCTGCCGGACGTCTCCCTCCACGCCTCGAAACAGGCGGCACACCGTGAACAAACGCTGCCGGACGTCTCCCTCCACGCCTCGAAACAGGCGGCACACCGTGAACAAACGCTGCCGGACGTCTCCCTCCACGCCTCGAAACAGGCGGCACACCGTGAACAAACGCTGCCGGACGTCTCCACTCCACGCCTCGAAACAGGCGGCACACCGTGAACAAACACTGCCGGACGTCTCCACTCCACGCCTCGAAACAGGCGGCACACCGTGAACAAACGCTGCCGGACGTCTCCACTCCACGCCTCGAAACAGGCGGCACACCGTGAACAAACGCTGCCGGACGTCTCCCTCCACGCCTCGAAACAGGCGGCACACCGTGAACAAACGCTGCCGGACGTCTCCACTCCACGCCTCGAAACAGGCGGCACACCGTGAACAAACGCTGCCGGACGTCTCCACTCCACGCCTCGAAACAGGCGGCACACCGTGAACAAACGCTGCCGAACGTCTCCACTCCACGCCTCGAAACAGGCGGCACACCGTGAACAAACGCTGCCGGACGTCTCCACTCCACGCCTCGAAACAGGCGGCACACCGTGAACAAACGCTGCCGGACGTCTCCACTCCACGCCTCGAAACAGGCGGCACACCGTGAACAAACGCTGCCGGACGTCTCCCTCCACGCCTCGAAACAGGCGGCACACCGTGAACAAACGCTGCCGGACGTCTCCCTCCACGCCTCGAAACAGGCGACACACCGTGAACAAACGCTGCCGGACGTCTCCCTCCACGCCTCGAAACAGGCGGCACACCGTGAACAAACGCTGCCGGACGTCTCCCTCCACGCCTCGAAACAGGCGGCACACCGTGAACAAACGCTGCCGGACGTCTCCCTCCACGCCTCGAAACAGGCGGCTCACCGTGAACAAACGCTGCCGGACGTCTCCCTCCACGCCTCGAAAAAGGCGGCACACCGTGAACAAACGCTGCCGGACGTCTCCCTCCACGCCTCGAAACAGGCGGCACACCGTGAACAAACGCTGCCGGACGTCTCCCTCCACGCCTCGAAACAGGCGGCACACCGTGAACAAACGCTGCCGGACGTCTCCCTCCACGCCTCGAAACAGGCGGCACACCGTGAACAAACGCTGCCGGACGTCTCCCTCCACGCCTCGAAATAGGCGGCACACCGTGAACAAACGCTGCCGGACGTCTCCCTCCACGCCTCGAAACAGGCGGCACACCGTGAACAAACGCTGCCGGACGTCTCCCTCCACGCCTCGAAACAGGCGGCACACCGTGAACAAACGCTGCCGGACGTCTCCACTCCACGCCTCGAAACAGGCGACACACCGTGAACAAACGCTGCCGGACGTCTCCCTCCACGCCTCGAAACAGGCGACACACCGTGAACAAACGCTGCCGGACGTCTCCCTCCACGCCTCGAAACAGGCGACACACCGTGAACAAACGCTGCCGGACGTCTCCACTCCACGCCTCGAAACAGGCGGCACACCGTGAACAAACGCTGCCGGACGTCTCCCTCCACGCCTCGAAACAGGCGACACACCGTGAACAAACGCTGCCGGACGTCTCCCTCCACGCCTCGAAACAGGCGACACACCGTGAACAAACGCTGCCGGACGTCTCCCTCCACGCCTCGAAACAGGCGACACACCGTGAACAAACGCTGCCGGACGTCTCCCTCCACGCCTCGAAACAGGCGACACACCGTGAACAAACGCTGCCGGACGTCTCCCTCCACGCCTCGAAACAGGCGACACACCGTGAACAAACGCTGCCGGACGTCTCCCTCCACGCCTCGAAACAGGCGGCACACCGTGAACAAACGCTGCCGGACGTCTCCCTCCACGCCTCGAAACAGGCGGCACACCGTGAACAAACGCTGCCGGACGTCTCCCTCCACGCCTCGAAACAGGCGGCACACCGTGAACAAACGCTGCCGGACGTCTCCCTCCACGCCTCGAAACAGGCGGCACACCGTGAACAAACGCTGCCGGACGTCTCCCTCCACGCCTCGAAACAGGCGGCACACCGTGAACAAACGCTGCCGGACGTCTCCCTCCACGCCTCGAAACAGGCGACACACCGTGAACAAACGCTGCCGGACGTCTCCCTCCACGCCTCGAAACAGGCGACACACCGTGAACAAACGCTGCCGGACGTCTCCCTCCACGCCTCGAAACAGGCGGCTCACCGTGAACAAACGCTGCCGGACGTCTCCCTCCACGCCTCGAAACAGGCGGCACACCGTGAACAAACGCTGCCGGACGTCTCCCTCCACGCCTCGAAACAGGCGGCACACCGTGAACAAACGTTGCCGGACGTCTCCCTCCACGCCTCGAAACAGGCGACACACCGTGAACAAACGCTGCCGGACGTCTCCCTCCGCAGCGTCGCGGAAACCTACGATGCCGATATATAACTGGGAGCAGACGAGGCCGGCCGAATCTCACTATTTATTCGTGGCCCCGGGTTCGCGCTGCGTCCTCGCCAGGGGCTCTTTATATCCGCGTGACAGCGAGCCGCTGCGGCGGGGAGCGTGTGGGGCAAGCCCGCTAGACCGACGAACCGGAGCAGAGCAGTGCTGTTTATCATATCACGCCGCAGCATCCTCTCTCACCCTTTAAGTTGTGGCCTTACGTCTCACAAAAGTATCATTGTATACAGCGGGCATTATTCGATTAGCGTGCCGGCAGCAGGGACGGATCAAGGGGCATCGAGGTAATACATCACAATAACGACTGAAATCGGTCGAACGCCGACACATTTCCTGATTTTTAATAAAATATAAACAGCTTTCATTAACGAGAGTTTGTTTTAAGTCAGTTCCAAATTCACAATAAAACGAAATCTGATGAGTTTTGGCATTGTGTCAACCCTTTTGGCGTCCTGGGTCCACCAATGACCGGCAGAGCATCCCCCTGCAGCCTGAGTGACTAACACCACCTCCGGACACGGTATCTGACACCACCTCCGGACACGGTTTCTAGCCGCCTGACACCACCTCCGGACACGGTCTCTGACACCACCTCCGGGCACGGTCTCTAGCCGCTGACACCACCTCCGGACACGATCTCTAGCCGCTGACACCACCTCCGTACACGGTATCTAGCCGCTGACACTACCTCCGGACACGGTCTCTAGCCGCTGACACCACCTCCGGACACGGTTTCTGACACCACCTCCGGACACGGTCTCTAGCCGCTGACACCACCTCCGGACACGGTATCTAGCCGCTGACACTACCTCCGGACACGGTCTCTAGCCGCTGACACCACCTCCGGACACGGCTTCTGACACCACCTCCGGACACGGTCTCTAGCCGCTGACACCACCTCCGGGCACGGTCTCTAGCCGCTGACACCACCTCCGGGCACGGTCTCTAGCCGCTCACACCACCTCCGGTGGTGTGAAGCACGGTTTCTGACACTGACACTAACTCCGGACACAAAACGGCACGGTTTCTGACACTAACTCCGGACACGGTCTCTGACACCACCTCCAGACACGGTCTCTAGCCGCTGACACCACCTCCGGACACGGTCTCTAGCTGCTGACACCACCTCCGGACACGGTTTCTGACACCACCTCCGGACACGGTCTCTAGCCGCTGACACCACCTCCGGACACGGTCTCTAGCCGCTGACACCACCTCCGGACACGGTCTCTAGCCGCCTGACACTACCTCCGGACACGATCTCTGACACCACCTCCGGACACGGTCTCTAGCCGCTGGCACCACCTCCGGACACGGTTTCTGACACCACCTGCGGACACGGTCTCTAGCCGCCTGCCATCACCTCCGGACACGGTCTCTGGCACCACCTCCAGACACGGTCTCTGACACCACCTCCGGACGCGGTCTTTAGCCGCTGACACCACCTCCGGACACGGTCTCGAGCCGCTGACACCACCTCCGGACACGGTCTCTAGCCGCTGACACCACCTCCGGACACGGTCTCTAGCCGCTGACACCACCTTCGGACACGGTCTCTAGCCGCTGACACCACCTCCGGACACGGTCTCTAGCCGCTGACACCACCTCCGGACACGGTCTTTAGCCGCTGACACCACCTCCGGACACGGTCTCTAGCCGCTGACACCACCTCCGGACACGGTCTCTAGCCGCTGACACCACCTCCGGACACGGTCTCTAGCCGCTGACACCACCTCCAGACACGGTATCTAGCCGCTACGGTGACGCTGTACCGCTGCCGGACGACTGCTGCGTCCTCGCCGTCCCAGGGCCCCAGAGGACACTGTGCCCCCGGGGGCAGTTAAGTGACGCGTCGCGCCGCCGGTGACCGCGCTCCGCGATGCTCACACGGGCGACGTGGGCTGCACTCGAGTGTTTGATGTTCCCAGTCGCAAATAGCGGCCTCGGTTTATTTATCCGAGATGGATGCGTGGGATGTGCGCCGTGCGGTCCCTGGGCGCGGTGAAAGGTTTTCGGAGGGGTGCGCTTCATAGGGCATACATAATCTTCGGGATTTTGAGTGTTGATTCTACTTGTGCTAGCACTTCAGATGCAGACCCATTCACAGTTCACGCTGTTTTTCGGCAACGTCCCTGAAGTGTTGCGTGTTATATGGTGTTTTCTGCGAACTAGAAGCTTCAAATCTATGTTCTGAGTTTATGCTACGGTCGCTCAGTAGCCGGTGCTGGTGCGTAATCTCGGCCGGTGCCACTTAACACTAAAATGGGCCTACCATTTCCATCAGATGTCATCATAAAATTGAGTAGAATATTTTCTGCAGATGCTCGCTTGCGTGTGGACCAACACTTTCGGAAAGAGCACCTATACTATGGCCATTTTTACTTTAATGTCTGACCAGCGGAGCTATCATGACCGTGGCCGTGACCGTAGTCCGTACCAACAGGCGTATTCGTGCGCGTTCGTTGCGCTTACTGGGCGGACCTTTGATTAAGTATACTTGATCGTTGTCTGGTAGGATCATGGTGTTCGGGAAACTTCTAGTTGCATTTTGGTTGCATCTAGCTTTTGTTGTTACGCCCAAATTACAATGGTTATCCGGCCGGTCCACGGCATTCGGAAAACCCCTCGGTATAGGACCAACGTGCACCCGTGACCGTACATATCAGATAGGTACACTGGAGATTGCAACTTTTGATGCTAGCTGCTTCAAGAAAATGATATACTGTACTCGGTACCGGAAAGCATACATATTTGCAGTTCAGTCGACTTTTTGCGGGGAAAACAATGAAACAATAAGATATCTAGAGACTGCATCAGTGGATCATGGTGTTATACGCAATGCATTTAGTGGTAGACTGCGCCGCACGTCACAACATGTTGCGGCACAGCCTACTTATTCTCCAACGGTCTGTAGGCAGACCAAGATGGGAGAACTGCACTCACCTTGGTTGAAGGCGGTTGATTGGCAACACCTTGGTTGAAGGCGGTTGATTGGCAACACATTGGTTCGGCGCTAACGATCGCCTAGGCTAGTGATCCACAGTGGCGACAGCCCAGCGAATCACTCGGCGCGTTTGCGTTTGTGGTGTCATTTGGCGGGATTACGGGCAGGCTTCTTCTCCAACTTCTTGAGTGGGGCGAGGAGAAGGCTGCTCCCCTGACCCCTCTTCCGCTGCTCCTGCCGAACTTCGCCACGCTCTCAGGTGACTCTCAGGATCGTTTACGCTATGCTGGCAGTGTATCATAGTTAAAGCGGCGAGACCTGAACGGTGCGCCATCTGACGAGACTACCGCAGCGACGACAGGCGGCAAAATGGAGAGGCTCAACTTCCAATCGTTTATAAGCATTGTAGATGTCGCACCACGGCGGGCTCAACCAAAGGCCGAGACCGGGCCAATTAGTTCCACAAATACCAAAACAAAGCCAGACCTGAACGACACTGCAAACTCGAGTCATCGATCGTCAATGGTCAATCGCTTATATCAATACAGCGATCACAGAGACGTCACAATACGAGCATCTTTTGTTGATCATATATTCATCGTCGAACGAATGAGCTGGCTGCTGGTATGCTGTTTATATGAAATACCGGACGAAGCCTGTGGCCATATTTTATATGAGTGGAATGAATCGCTAGCACTTGATAAACACCTCGGCCGGATACTATAAACTGTTGGTGAGAAAAACGATCGACACAACTGAAACACTGCGGTCTTCGAACGCAGATTGATCCTGACCATGTTGCCTAAATGCAGCATTATACACTCACTATACAGTAGTGCAGAGACCACAGGAGATGATTATCAATCAAAGCACACAATCATTACTTGTAAGAAAGCTAAGCATGGACTGGAAAGCGTGAGAATTCGCACACTGTGCCAGTAATACACCATGTGCGCCTTCGACTGAGATAGACACAATATGATACGGCTTGACCGACTATGAAAATTAACACAATCACGTGATACTCCTATCGCCATCGCACCAGGCGAACAGGGCGCATCGGGCAACACGGGCGGTGGCTAACATAATTACGGTCCTCATGTTACGATAAATACCCCAACGTTAAGCAATTCATACCATATCGTCCCCCCCCCCCTCCCACTCACACTTCTTGCCTCTCCGTGAGAGCAAGGTCGCCAGAGATCTCCTGCGGATAGCGATAACAAAGTCTAATGAGCTCTTGCATGCATGTCACTTCTTGTGATAGTGCCCCACTAAATTATTCTGGCCGTTTTGGATCCGATAAAGGTGTCCCCCCCCCGTTATATTCATCCTAGCGGGCGGGGGTGATCATGAAGAATCTCCGTCACTTTTGTCATTCCCTCGAGCGGGCGAGGGCGGTCACAAGCGTCCCTTGGGCAGGAAGAAGGAGATGTCGTCCCCGGTGCGGCCCCAGCTGGTCCGCTGAGTCTGGTACATGATCTGCCACACGACCAGCGCCGTCAGCCAGACGGCCGAGCCAATCGCCGAGTAGATCACGTCTGCCGACACAGGAGGCCCGCGTCAGAGGCGGAGAGGGGAGAGCAGGGGAAGAGTGGAGGGGAAGGGAGGCAGAATAGAAGGGAAATGGAAGAGAGAGAAACATGCAGTAGGTAATGAGGGGCACAGGAGGAGGTATAGGTGATAAGGGACAAAGGATAAGAGATGAGAGGTGAGAAAGAAGAATGAGAAGAGAACATAAATATATTTTATTACAGGAAACACTTATTACAATTGACAAGAATCAATGACTAATTTAAGATCACATGCTTTACAGGATCATGTGAAATTTATATCCATCCTTGTCAGCAATTACACAAGTAGAAATGAGACAGACATACCATGACAATTTGGCCACCATACTCACATCTTTTGATTTGGTACTGTTCAGGGAATCTAGGTGTTCTGAAGGCATAAACGTAGAACCACACAGCATTCACCAGCCAGAGGAACGGCAGCAGGAAGAATCCACCTGTGTAAAAGAATGGTCATTCAGCTATATGTGATACATATTTGATGCATATACAAATGAACACTTTGAAAGCAATCATTGTAGATAATGCCACAAACACAAGGCAAATGATCACCGAAGTTGGATCAGAAAGTTGGTTACATAGTTGGAGTTAGTTAAAGGGAAATAATGACCTTTTGATTTTGTTAACAACAATTTATTAGGCTACCGTTACGGTTTTAAAATTATTTTATTTAAATTTAAGAATTAAATAAAATTATTCCCAAATTCAAAGTTGTAAGTTTGGAAAAAAATACAAAACAAGTACCTTGTGTACTTCATGAAGGTCATTGACAAATTCGTCCTTCCCTACCATTGTTTACATCGAGCGCGGCATTTTTGGAGGCTCTGTGACGTTTCCGATCAAACTGATCCGTGAAGCAATCCGTGAAGCATCCGTGATGCAAGACTGACTATCAGTATAAGTCATGAATAACAACAACATGCAAACTATACCAACTCGAATGAAATAAGGGCGGAATGATTTGAACCCCAGGCAAGCAAGTATTCGCAAAGCACTCGGCACTGCGCCACAATAGCAAAAGGCGAGGGAAATGCATATTGGATACAATATTATTACGTCATAAGTTTCTGAAGTGTCAACTACTATGAAATACGGTGATAAAATACCTTTAATAATGATTAACAAGAAAATTAAAAAAAAAATGAATAAGTCTTTAATTAGCTTTCAACTCAAAATCAGATATATTTTGCAATGCTACACAAGAATGGCACCAGTGACGTCATTAACGAAGCTTGCTACGGGACTTGGGTATACTAATCAGGAACAACTTGCCACAAATGGTTAAGTGCGCCGAGAAGCATGACAATTACTTTGTAAACAAATCGCCGACGCTAAATAGGTCGCCGTCGATGTGCATCGATGAGCTTCCGATTTAATTGCTAGTTTTGTGTTATTGTTTGTTAGTTTTTTGGGGAAAACATATTATTTTTCATGATAATATAAAGCATAGTGTTATATACAGCCACAGACAAATTATACAAAACTCCTAATGTTGAAAACAAATGAATCGATTAAAAAAAATGAGGGTCGCAACCACTAACTATGCCGCCGTTGATGTGCATCGATGAGCTTCCGATTTTATTGCCACTTTTTCCAATCGCTGTTAGTTTTAGAAGATCGCCGGGCATATAATCACAACAAGCAGAACGCACAATATATTTTCCACTCCATTGCGTAAAAAAGCAATACGGGAAAAGCCTGCAGTTTGATGAGGACCAAAAGTACTTACAAGTACCGATCGTTAAAAGTGTGGAACGCTTATCAACTATAACTTGAAATATCTTTCGGTAGGAAAGTTTTCATGCAAAATGTGAATTTACAATATATTTTGGTCTCGTCTGGCGATTTCAAGTGCCAACTCCATTTTTGTGGGAAAAGGTCATTATTTCCCTTTAAATACACACATTAAGGTAACACATGGACACACAGGGAAGAGAATAGTTGCCAATCTAAATACAAAAGATCACTTATTTAATTAATCCTTATATTGGAAACTACCAAGTCATTTGAGTTGGCCTTTCAGTACCCTATTGATAACCCCAGCAATAATTTTCATATGAAAAGGACCTAATGATGATTATAAAGCTAATGATTTGGAGGTTAACAGTGCTGAAACGGTTGTGGTTATTCGGTCCCCTTAAAAGGATGTGACTTATGATATGAACCACTACTCAAAGTGTGGTCTATTAAACACTTATGAAATATCTCCCTTGGACATTCGTTTTGCATTAACATTTCTATTGGTGCCCTGCTGATTGGCAAATGAACACTGAACAGGTCTGTCCATACAATCACATCCCCAACAAACTAGCTTTCAACACTTGGCAGTACATGACAAGAGCCAACTAAGGCTGGCCATCTCCACTTTCTCGGATGTTTCCATGGAAACCTAAGCATGCTATATACATTCATACTGCCTTGTCAGACACTGCTAGCCTAATACTTTGACAGTGGGCTCAGTTTAGCATAAGTGTGACCTGTAGGCTATCATACCAAACCAATAACCGCAGCGAGACGCGCAAGGCCGTAATCGAAAGCTCTCAATGAGCCGCATCTAACGCCTACGAGACATTGTCAAAATAAGGTCACATCTCAGGCCACGGTCAGGTCAAAAGTCAAAATTAAGGTATTTTAGTTTTTGGGCCATGCTTTCCAAACAAAGCCTTAGATTGAGACTATTATCACACAAAGTACTCTCAAAGGTATAATGCATCTCCCGCATTAGGAAAAAGTGAAATTGTAAGCAAAAGTCAAGGTCAGGTCACAAAAGGTCACAAGGTCAGGTCACATCAGGTCACAAAAGGTCACTTTTGGCAAGAGGTCTACGAAAGTCATGCGACACATGTTTTATGGGTTATTTTACACATATAATTTGATAATAGCAGCCATTTTCACAACCTGACACCATATACGGTTAAGAAGGCCACATAACACATACGGTCAAGAAGGCCACAGATGGTCACATAAGGCCAAAATTTGAAATTGATTAATCTAAATAAAAAGGCATGTCTCTAGACCAGTTTTGTCTCAGAAAAACAGTGGTGGCATTTATTAGTCTGTATCTGGTCAATAAAAGCAAAAAAAAAATAACAAAAAAATGAAGTCATGAGTTACTTATACTTAGGGAGCCATAAGTCAATAAAGATATTGCTTTGAAATTTGGTTTGGGTATCGTCCATACCTGGTTCACTCATATATATTCAGTTTTTCATATCTTCAAGAACAAAATGTGAAGTTTTCTGAAAAAAAATGTTTTATTTTTATTTTTATTTTTAGGCGTCAAAAACCAAAACTTTTGCAAATCCGAGATAGTAATTTTGAAGAGAATGCCATTTCCTTTCTTTTGGCGTTTTTCATTTACAATCTGCTTCAAAACTCGATTTTCTACAATTTGTCAAACATTTATGTTTTTCGACCAAAAATGACGTGACATGACGTCATTAAAACGCTATTACCTCCCAAAGTACTAAATCAATTTCATTGAACGGGCCCCCTCGACCCAATGGGGGGGGGGGGCACGTGCCCCCTATCCCCCCTGGCTGCGCCCCTGGAAGCATGGAACTTAAAACCTACTTAATTCAACCAGCGTTTTGTTGATGTTTATAATATTTATTAATGCATTGTAATTGTAAACAGTTGTTTTCTCCCTTTTGAATCATATGTCATTTATTCATCTCTTATTGAATAACAACACCATATTTTCTACACTGTCATTGTGTCAAATTTTCTAAACGGTTTACTTATTGGTCACATGGTACCTAATCATTATGTTAAACAATGGAGTCAAATTTTAGGCCTTTACGTGCATCTGATATTTTTTCACATTATTTACTCAAGCTAACATTTGAGTATCGTTGCAGCTGGCGCCACCCCTCTCAGCGGTATGTGGTAACCCCTAAAATGCACTAGATTCTAGGCAACTATTTTTGTTGTTTTTAGGAATATTTAAAATACCTCCAAGGTGAAGCTGAACCGTTGTTATGACGTCATTGGAGGCAAAATCTTATCGCAATCGTCTTACATTAACCAAATTAACGTCTTAAATTAAATCTTATTGGAGGGGCAACAGTCATTGGCGATTCCAGAACGTGTTTCGTCCCGATCGGAGTTAATGGCTACGAGCTAATCTTAGGTTTCGTCCCGATCGGACTTAATGGCTACGTGCGAATATTTGGCTTCGTCCCGATCTGGCGGGGTTAGGTTAGGTTAGTTGTACGGAAGACGAAGAAATATTGGAGATCTGGATTCTGAATCCGAGATTTAACTGCACCCCTCCACAATATCCACAGGCGACTGACGTGAAAATTGGGAAAATGGGAGGAGTTGCGACGTGAAGTGGTGGACAGTTTGGGACAAGTTTGTGATTTTTCGCAAGGCTTTGTTTATTTGGATTATGTGTGTAAAAGTGTGATTTGCATCCGACAATCACAGTGATACATTCTGTACAACTAACCTAACCTAACCTAACCCCGCCATTAAGTCCGATCGGGACGAAACCCAAGACTCGCTCGTAGTCACTAAGTCCCATCAAGACGAAACCTAGGATTCGCTCGTAGCCATGAAGTCCGATCAGGACGAAACCTAAGATTCACTCGTAGCCATTAAAGGGACTGCCCCACCTTCCCAAAAGTTGTCAACTGTACGCCACTTGTGGTGCACAATATGAAGTAATTGCTGCCAAACACGATTATGACATTTGTTTCTTGCAAACAATGCTCAATTTAATACAAAGTTAAGTTTTAATATTTGGGTTGATGACGTCATATTGAGCTCTAGCTACACATAAATCCTTTACACTGCCAAAGTATGGGCACAATTATTTCGAGACAATTCTGGCGCTTTGAATACAAAACAAACCAACTACCAGACTATTGAAACGTAGCAAATATCTCCAAGGTTCACCTTAACCCTATTCCCTGCGGGGGGGGGGGGGCAGATTCTGCCCCTCCCGGTGGTTTTCACTTGCCGCTTCTGAACCGTTAGGCCTAGCGTCCTGAAACTTTGTTCCCTTAAACTTCGAAACTTTTCCCAAAATTGAATGGCGCGTGTTGTTAAAATTTTGAGAAAAAAATCGGGCCCGTAGAGGTAGTTCCAGGCTCCTGTTTTTGGGAGGGTGTTACGAATGCGGTTTTGCGGCGCATACTTCCTTCGTAGTTTGCAGTGCAATAAATGCGTCAGAAACAATTTCAATGCATAGATACTGGGATTGTACATATTTTTGGGGCAGAGGCGCACTCAGGATAAAAAAATGGGAGGCGATACCCACCCGCAAATTAGGTCCAACATCAAATAAGTAAGCTGATAAAAGCATTATGCGCATGGTGCCCCCCATGTTTTTTTCCTGGAACCGCCTATGCACAATATATCAAATTTAACAAATTACAGCATATAATGCCCACATGTGACGCTCATGTCGTCCTAAACAATCACGAACAGCACATATTCTTTTTTCATCAGAAAATCACCCCATTTTACATTCCCTGAATACGCCTATTTTTTCTTTTCTTTTGATGTATTAGAGACCAGTACATTTGAAGCTCAAAAACGTTTGGGGCATGCAAATTGGTCGAGCCACATGGCCGCAATGACCTTTCAAAAAACACCCAAAATTTTAGGATTTTTTCCCCCTGGCAAAACAACAACAAAACAAAGCAATTTTTGAAAAAAAAACAAAATTTTCGGAGTCCAAAAAGGGAGATCTGTCATGACGAATCGAATGGCGTTTTCCCCATCGAAATCGACCGAGCGGTTCTCGAGATCTCGGGGGGGGGGGGGGGCAGAATCTGCCCCCCGCATGTTAACGTAATTCTGGGCGCCCGCAGGGAATAGGGTTAAAACAAGTAAACTATCATTACCAGTTCGGTAAAGAGAGGCGACGCTGTCAGTTTAGAGGCCCTATTCAAATATACATGGGCCTTATTTTTTACAGATGCCAAAATCAAACTAGAATATCTTTAAAAAAATATATTTATCTTTAAACTCGATCATTGTGGTTGTTTTAACTGCCACCATACTTTATTTCAATGCCAAGCCATCAAAATGGCTATCTCAACTCAAAAATAATGTTAAGGTGGGATAGTCCCTTTAAGTCTGATCGGGACAAAACCAGTTGTGGATTCGCCAATGACGGTTGCCCCTCCGATAAGTTTTAATTTAAGACGTTAATTTTGTTAATTTAAGACTGTTGCAATAAGATTTTGCCTCCAATGCCCGCAGACTGGTTATTGATTCAACACTGATTGAATCGATTGGAATCGTTCAATCAAAATGCCTTCAATTAAACAATAATTGATTCACCACAAGATCTTTTGATTCATGAATCGTGATTGAATCAAAACCCGCATCAAATCAAGACCAATTGAATCAAAAGATTTAACGATTCTTAACGATGCAAGTACACTGGTTAATTGTGCAAATACATACAGTCCCAGTGGCTACATTCATTTATACTGAAATAGTATTGATGTAACAATGTTTTAATTATTGTAAATGTGAATCGATTAAAATATTTGTTTTGATTCTTTGAATCAGAAAGAATCAATTCTCAAAATTGAATCCGTGAATCGAACAGTGATTGAATCATTCAGATTCCAAAGTGAATCATGATTGAATCGTTCCAAAAAAAGTTGAATCAATAACCAGTCTGTGAATGATGTCATAACAACAGTTGGCAATACGATTTTGCCTTCAATGACATCATAACAACAGTTGGCGATAAGATTTTTCCTTCAATGACGTCATAACAACAATTTCAGCCTCACCTTGGAGGTATTTTAACTATCTCGAAAAACAACAAAAATAGTTTCCCAGAATCTAGTGCATTTTAGAGGTTACCACATACAGCTGAGAGGGGTGGCGCCAGCTGCAACGATACCAAAATTTGTGTACTCCGCTACCAAGAAAAAAAAGGGTGCAAATCCATCCCTGAAATCAATTGGGCATAATACATACTATACAAATAATTAGCCACATGAATAATATGAGTATGCCAGTGCACTTAAATCTGCTATCAGATGACCCATCAATACAATTAAGGAAGGAAGGGAGGCAGAAGACAAAAGTCTGAAGTTGAAACATAGAGACATAGGGTCTGTTCCATTGGCTCCTCTAACCTCCTCAAAGCTCCTCCAAATTAAAACTATCGTTCCCGTGGCTCATCCAAACTTCTCTAAGCTCCTCCAAGCTCGCCTCAAACCTCCTTCGAACTCCTCCGAAATGAAAGGTGGATTTTCAGAAGAGGCTATGGTAGACATCAGTTCATTCATTTGTAATTCCGACGCAGATTTGTTGTTACACATAAGAGAAAGAGAGTGATGACTGAATGTGAAGTTGAAGTGGTGCGAATAGTATTTTTTCTTCTCATTTTTCGAATGGGTACATACAAATTGGGTATCAAAATTCAAAATTGGGTATCAAAATTCAAAATTGGGTATCAAAATTCAAAATTGGGTATTTCATATTTGTTGTGGATCTGGGCATCAGCACTGTCTACTTGACATGCTCGCAAACGGCTGATACCTCATCCAAAATTGTTCCTGTGGCAATGCAAATCAGTGTTCCTGAGGTATCAGCTGTTTGTGAGCATGTCAAGTCAAGTACAGTGCTGATGCCCAGATCCACAACAAATATGAGATACCCAATTTTGAATTTTTATACCCAATTTGTCAGTAACTATGGGGAAAATGAGAAGAAAAAAAATATTCGCACCACTTGAACTTCACATTCAGTCCTCACTCTCTTTCTCTTATGTGTAATAACAAATCTGGCATCAGAATTACAAATGAATTAACCGCGCCACCAATGTCTACCATAGCCTCCTCCAAAAAACCACCTTTCATTTCAGAGGAGTTCGGAGAAGGTTTGGGCGAGCTTGGAGGAGTTTAGAGGAGTTTGGATGAGCCATGGGAATGATAATATTGGGTCTGTTCCAGTGGCTCCTCCAAAAAAGATGAGATTAGTTTAGAGGAGGTTGGAGGAGCACTGATTTGCGTTGCCACAGGAATGATTTCGGATGAGGTATCAGCTGTTTGCGAGCATGTCAAGTAGACAGTGCTGATGCCCAGATCCACAACAAATATGAAATACCCAATTTTGAATTTTGATACCCAATTTTAAGTACCCATGGGGAAAATGAGAAGAAAAATACTATTTGCACCACTTCAACTTCACATTCAGTCCTCACTCTTTCTCTTATGTGTAACAACAAATCTGCTGTCAGAATTAAAAATGAATGAACCACGCCACTGTCTACCATAGCCTCCTCTGCAAAAACTATCTTTCATTTTGGAGGAGTTTGGAGGAGTTTGGAGGTTTGAGGCGAGCTTGGAGGAGCTTAAGAGGAGTTTGGATGAGCCACAGGAACGATAATTTTAATTTGGAGGAGCTTTGAGGAGGTTAGAGGAGCCAATGGAACAGACCCATAGAAACATAGAAGTTGAAACATAGAGAATAGAGGATAGAGGCTCAGGTCCAAATAGCAAAGTTAATTAACATTCTTTCAACAGAAGAAATAACAATTTGAAATATAGGCAAAATGAATGATGCTGAATGCACAGAGTAGGTATTAGTTCAAATGTGATGAGTTTTGAGGTTATGCAGCCTTCGAAAATCCATAAGCGCCTCCAACACTTAATACTATACGCCAACTTACCATAAAAATACTTCCTACAAATGGTGAGCTTTTCAGAATTTGGTGCCTTAACAAGATTCATGCTGGAAATATCTTGCTTAAATCCAGCAAGTATATTAAGAGACAGAGCTTGAAACGTCAGAAAGCAAGGCCGTACAAGTCAGAAAGCGCCTCTCAGAAAGTATACAAACAAAAGCGAAGCGCCAACACCCAAAGCGCGCCAGTTACGAACGATGCACACCATAATCGCGGCCGTGAGTCCAACTTCATATGGTAGCCTTGGGATGCTTTTCACTACCGGTCCATAGAATCTTGCATTAAATTGCTTCGTTTCGACATACAATTTCTTCCAGTTATCACCCGAAGGCTGAGGTGAATACATTTGTGATGATGGAGACGTTTAGTTGCAGCGGCGGATCCAGGGGAGGGGGAGCGAGGGTCCATGCCCCCCAAAGGTCCTGAAACTATGATTTTCCCCCACGCAATGTCCGTGAAGTTACCGTCGGATTCGAATTGGAATTCAGCGTCGAGTAGCGATTCGCTTCAAAATGTGGATGCAGGTCAATTAAGGCACGCTGATCACGAAAATATCATTTATTTTGACATCCAAGGTCATCTTCTAGATCTTTTTCAACGTAAAAGGACGGGGCGCCTCAAAACGCCCAAAGGAAATAGTTCACCTTCAACATGGGATTTTGAACTGAAATAGCAGTTTTGTAGCCCGTGTTGAGAAATCCTTATCTGCAACTTTTCTTGGCTGAAAAGACTCTCCAGCCGAAGATATTTGACTTTTTGGCGAAGGAATGCGGCGCATATATGATATACCGTACCGTCTGAGAGTGCCAGCACTGGTCTGAGCATGCGCAGACCAATAACGCACACCATAACATTAATAATTTACGACCTTCTGTCCTGAATTGGCGCGATGTAGGACCATTTTTGAAAAGAAAAAAAGAAACTGTATTAACAAATATAATAAAATCGTGTTCTGAAAATTTCCGAAGGTGAACTATTTCCTTTAAAGGAAATAGTTCACCTTCGGAAAATTTTCACAACACGATTTTATTATATTTTTTAATACAGTTTCTTTTTTTCTTTTCAAAAATGGTCCTATATCGCGCCAATTCAGGACAAAAGGTCGCAAATTATGAATGTTATGGTGTGCGTTATTGGTCTGCGCATGCTCAGACCAGTGCTGACACTCTCAGAAGGTACAGTATATCATATATGCGCCGCATTTCTTCGCCAAAAAGTCAAATATCTTCGGCTGGAGAGTCTTTTCAGCCAAGAAAAGTTGCAGATAAGGATTTCTCAACACGGGCTACAAAACTGCTATTTCAGTTCAAAATCCCATGTTGAAGGTGAACTATTTCCTTTAAGGGTTGCTCTAATCGCGAAAATAATGGTCTCAGTCGATTCCTCGGGTCCATATCTAACCTCCGCATCGGCAACCTCACGCGTGCTTCATATACTTGAGACCATACAAGGTTCTCAAAGGACCCTTAAAGGAAATAGTTCACCTTCGGAAATTTTGCAGAACACGATTTTATTATATTTTTTAATACAGTTTCTTTTTTCTGTTTAAAAATGGTCCTACATCGCGCCAATTCAGGACAGAAGGTTGTAAATTATTGATTTTATGGTGTGCGTTATTGGTCTGCGCATGCTCCATGGCAGTGCTGGCACTTTCAGACGGTACGGTACATCATATATGCGCCGTATTCCTTCGCCAAAAAGTCAAATATCTTCGGCTGGAGAGTCTTTTCAGCCAAGAACAGTTGCAGATGGGGATTTCTCAACACGGGCTACAAAACTGCTATTTCAGTTCAAAACCCATGTTGAAGGTGAACTATTTCCTTTAAGGGTTGCTTCGCTTCAAAATGTGGTTATAGGTCAATTGGGGCATGCTGATCACGAAAATAACATTTATTTTGACATTAAAATTAATCTTCAAGGTCGTTTTCAAGGTCAAAGGACGTTGGTCAATGGACTCCTCAAAACGCCCTTAAGGGTTGCTCCAATAGTAAACATAATGGTCTCAGTCGATTTTCCGGGTCCATATCTAACCTCAGAAACATCACGCGTGCCTCATATTCTTGAGAACATAAAAGGTTCTCAAAGGACCCTCAAAACGCCCTTAAGGGTTGCTCCAATCGCGAAATTAATGGTCTCAGTCGACTCCTCGGGTCCATATCTAAGCTATGCATCGGCAAGCTCACGCGTGCCTCATATACTTCACACCATACAAGGTTCTCAAAGAACGGGGCGCCCTTAACACGCGCAGTGGAGAGGGGTATGCCACTAACACACAGTGGAGAGGGGGCACTTAATGCCCCCCCTAAATCTCCGAAAGTATGAGAGCTAGAATGATGAAACTTACAGGGTAGGTAAGTGCTATGATTACCTAAATTTTGTAAAATGTTCTTGACCGGTCAATATTTTCAAGGTCAAACGAGGTCACCAAGGTCAAATCTGGCCAAATGTCACAATTTTAGAAATTTGACCTCTGTGACGTCACAGGCCACCAGCAATGTATCCAAAATTGTTTCCGGGGATGCACATTGGCATTGTCTACCGAACTGCGTTTAAATCATCCCGATCCGACTTTTGGTTCCGAAGATATCGATTTCCAGACCGCGATTTTGACCGCCATCTTGGACTAAAAATCCATATAACTCAAAAATTGATCGACCGATATTTATATGTTTTGCGTCAAACGATCTGCTATTGAGTTGGCGTTAATGTCACGCAACAAAGACCGCCCTGCTCCGCTTCATTTTTGACATATTCACGACAAATTTGTGGGGGGGGGGGGGGGGGGGGCACAAAAGTGCCCCACCATCCTCTGCGCGTGTTAACCCGCGCACTGCAGGGCCTTTGCGCCGAACACGAACTGCAGGGGGGGGGGGGGGTTGATTTCCACCCCCCCCCCCCCCCTGAGATCTCGAAAACTACGCTACGCAACGAGAAGCGGAAAAAGGAATTTGATAGCTTGATGCACGCTCTATCGAAAGTATCAGTGTTATTTTAGTTCAGGTCAAAATTGAGGTCACCAGAGGTCATCAAAGGTCAAATTTTCCAGTTTTTTTCTCCTGTTTTAGGACATCGCTCCAGAAATTCCCTTATATCTCAGAAACAATGCTAGTTAGAAACAAACGGAAAAAATCAAACGCCAGCCAGTTAAATTTCCAATCGCTAAGGTGTCCTCAGATTTGATCTCAGGTCAATATTTGAGGCTCCAGAGGTCATTTTTTTTTTGCTAAATCGTGTTTTGCTATTCAGTTTTTACTTAATAAAGATAACGGAAAACTGTTTACGCCATTGTGTTTATCTTGTCAAGGCATTTTGAATGATATACATGGTGACCTTGTTAGGTCAACTTAGCAATTTGACCTCAGGTCAAGGTCAAGTGGTGACCCAAGTAGGGCATGTTGCATATGGGAAGACGTATCTCGACGAGACAAACACATTGATGTCTGCTTTACTTCTCTATCTTCATTATGTCGGGAGTTATTTACACAAAAGTGATGGTGACCTCGCATGACCTCAAATGACCCAATAGGGGTCACTTAACAAAAATTACACTTGGATCATCAAGAATATTCTATGATAACATGATCCAGAAGTAATTGGACTAATATCATGCATATCCTTGAAATAGGAAGCATTTGTATATTTCCCCATTGACTTAGTATGGGGAGGTTACGAAATTGACCTGACCTTAGGTCACCGATATCAAAATTCCGAAATCAACGAATTGTAAGTACTTATGCCCTCATGACATCCTGTAAGTTTCAAACTGATCGGTGAAAAACTCTGGCTTTGGTACAGCTGCAAACATTTTTGGAGGTGGGGTCACTTGACCTGGTCTGGTGACCTGACCCGAGATGACCCGAGGATATTTTTTTCAAAGTGTGCGAAATTGATGTCCTAACAGGTGTGCCAAAACCCGGCGGCGATGCGCGCCGCCGTTTTTTCGCTATCTTTGAAAAACCTGAGGGGGGGGGAGCGGAAATCAACCCCCCCTGCAGTGCGCGGGTTAAGGGTTGCTTCGCTTCACAATGAGGTTACAGGTCAATTGTGACACGCTGGTCACGAAAGTAACATTCATTTTGACATTCAAGGTCATCTTCAAGGTCGTTTTCAAGGTCAAAGGACGGAACGCCTCAAAACGCCCTTAAAGGAAATAGTTCACCTTCAACATGGGATTTTGAACTGAAATAGCAGTTTTGTTGTAGCCCGTGTTGAGAAATCCTTATCTGCAACTTTTCTTGGCTGAAAAGACTTTCCAGCCGAAGATATTTGACTTTTTGGCGAAGGAATGCGGCGCATATATGATATACCGTACCGTCTGAGAGTGCCAGCACTGCACGGAGCATGCGCAGACCAATAACGCACACCATAACATTAATAATGTAAGACCTTCTGTCCTGAATTGGTGCGATGTAGGACCATTTTTGAAAAGAAAAAAAGAAACTGTATTAAAAATATAATAAAATCGTGTTCTAAAAAAAAATCCGAAGGTGAACTATTTCCTTTAAGGGTTGCTCCAATCGCGAACATAATGGTCTCAGTCGATTGCTCGGGTTCATATCTAACCTTCGCATCGGCAACCTCCCGCGTGCCTCATATCATTGAGACTATTTTTAGATCAGCGTGCCCCAAATGACATGTAACTACATTTTGAAGCGAAGCAACCCTTAAGGGCGTTTTGAGGCGCCCCGTCCTTTGAGAACCTTTTATGATCTCAAGGATATGATGGAAGCGTGAGGTTGCCAATGCGGAGGTTAGATATCGACCAGAGGAATCGACTGAGACCATTATTTTCGCGATTGGAGAAACCCTTAAGGGCGTTTTGAGGCGCCTGTCCTTTGAGAACCTTTTATGGTCTTAAGAATATGAGGCACGCGTGAGGTTGCCAATGCGGAGGTTAGATATGGACCCGGGGAATCAACTGAGACCATTATTTTCGCCATTGGAGCAACCCCTAACCCTATTTGTAGCAGGCCCCTGGCTACCCCTATTTGTAACAGGGGGGGGGGGGCGGATTCCGCCCCCACGGAGATCTCGAGATCTACAAGTCCGATTTTCAAAAATGACACGGCGTTTGGTTCCCCTTAATACGATCTACATTTCTAAAAAAAATGGAAAATATAAATTTTTGATAGGGGGCAACAGGGGGGAAAACTACACATTTTAGTGGTGTATGTGAGCGACCACAGCTGTCATATTTATGAACCGATTTTAACACAACCAATGGGAACCGATAGAGATTGAATTGGAAATTGATATATTGCGGTGACTTTTTCAAATTCAAAAATCATAGGGGTGTGGAGGTCACTCAATATGGGGGTGAAGTAAATGCGGAATAAAACTATTTTTTATGTTGTTTTTTTGTAAATGAAATGGTATGTTATTGTGACATTAGACCAAACAGTTAGAAATCATATTTTTTCGCCATAGGCGGTACCAGGTTAGTGAAAAAGGGAGGTCAAACAGGAAAAAATATTAACCGCAGGCAAGTTGCTACCCAGCACTATAAATAAGGTACTGATCGTAGATAGTTCCTTTTGGCATATTGTACTTCATCATAGGCGCATCCAGGATCCAAACTGGGGAGGCGCAAGACCTTTTGATAAGCATATTATCCGCTATTATGATACTAACTAGTCAACAGTGACTATTTCACTTACAACTTCAATTCACATTGCTTACCCCCCTTTTTACCCTACCTGGACTCGCCTATTATCTCATAATCGTTCGTAGAGTACCCTGTGGTGCGTGTTTCATTCGAAAACTGCAGTATTTTATGTCATTGTAGGCCCATGCATCTTAGTTTCCTTGCAGTAATATTACCCCCTTTCTTCCATTCCTGAGCGCGCCTCGGCAACAAATGACTGTATTCCCTCTCCTGGCCTCATATGTGCATATACCATTATAAGTTAACCTTCTATTGCGCCGTAATCGCTGGCATATCGTCATCACCATGTCAGTCACCCCCCTTTTCATGTGCCTGAACACGCCCCTGTAACTCTATATGCAATAAATTATGAAAATAATGGAAGGAGAAGCTATCTTTTACGGGTGCCGGACGAAAAGTCGAATGGCAAAAAGTAAACGGATGTTAAGTAAAGGGACATTTAGTCAATAGTAAAAAGTCAAAAGTCCTAAAAGTCGGCGGGCAAAAAGTCGACGTGGAAAAAAGTCAACGGTGAAAAAGTCAAACGGATAAAAAGTCAATTGACGAAAATTCAACAGGGTCAACTGTCAACTGTCAAAAAGTCGACATGGAAAAAAGTCGACGGACCAAAAGTCAAACGGATAAAAAGTCAAGTGACAAAAAGTCAACAGGGTAAAAAGTCAACAGACGAAAAGGCAAAAGGGTAAAAAGTCAAAAGATAAAAAGTAAACGGACGGAAAGTCAAGGGGTAAAAAGTCGACGTCCCTAAAAGTCAAAAGACGAAAAGTCGAAATGGCAAAAAGTCGAAGGATAAAAAGTCGAAATGGTAAAAAGTCAACGTCGCTAAAAGTCAAAAGATAAAAAGTAGAAATGGTAAAAAGTCAACGTCGCTAAAAGTCGAAAGATGAAAAGTAAAAAAACGTAAAAAGTCAAGATGGAAAAAAATAAATACGTAAAAAGTAAAAAGTCAAATAGCGACGTCGACGTAAAAGTCGTAAATAGCGCGTAAAAGTCGACGTCGATAAAAGTCGAAAGATGAAGAGTAAAAAGGTAAAAAGTCGAAATGGCAAAAAGTTATTGACGATAATCAGTTCATTTAACCCATTCAATTTTCGTCTCTTGACTTCCCGTTCATTCCATTCTTTTCTTTGGACTATCCGACTATTAACCCGCCATTGACTGGGGGGAGGGGGGCGTTCAACCCCCCTGATTAATTTTCGTAATAACTCAGAAACCAATAGGGCTATCAACGTGAAACTTCGGGTACCTTCTTCGAAATCACGTTTACATCTTCTGTGAAAAAAATAAAGAAATTTCGTCGATTTCTCTCGGTTATAGCGAATTTAGTGACGTCACTACACACGAATTTTACACCCAAATCAGCTACAATTTAACAGACCGTACAAATGCCATATTCTAAGCAAAATGCAATCCAAAAACGTCAAAAGATAGCAAATCGCAAGGGCTACGAAATGGCTATCTCGGATTTTCGAACATTTTGGTTTTTGATCCAAAAATGCAAAGCAATTTTTTTTGGGGGGGGGGGGGAATTGCCCACCAAATAATTTAAAAAAAAAAGATATTCAAAAAGCCGGAATATATGTCAGAGAACCACATATGGGAAACTACCATACCAAATTTCAGAATGATATCATCATGTTTGACTGACTTCTGGCATATAAAGTATTGGTAACTCATGACGTCTCCTGATCTGGTGCTCCTCACTCGCAGCTGGTCGCTGCCGAACTAAAGCGTGTTATTGCAATCAGCACTTCACATGACCTGACACCGTGTTGGGGACGGGTGATACCGGAGATGGCTGGAAGTTTTTCTTTAGAGCGGCAACAGCGTAAATAGTTAAACTGATCGTTAGCACACAGTGCATATACCTGCCTCTGCCACTGTACAGTTGACGAGACGCGACGACCCACCGCAGCCGACTCGGTCGGTCACACGAACGTCGATTGGCTGAAATCTGATCTGCAGGTGCTCCAATGCTCCAATGGCGAGGATTCCCATGAGGCTCTAGTAACATTTCCATGAGCCGGATCGGCCTGACCGTACATGGTGGCTGGGGAGGGGGTTACTATGTTAACATTTTACTCATGCGTCTTTTATGCTATGCTAGTGACTTATATCTACTTGACTTTTATTTTTTTACTTTTGGCGTGTTTACTTTTTTCCACGTTGACTTTTTACTCATTCGACTTTTTGCGATTGACTTTTATCGATTCGACTTGTTACGATTTTACTTTTTGCGAGTTTACTTTTTGCCACGTCGAATCTTCCCATTGACTTTTAGCTATAGGACTTTTTACGATTTGACTTTTGGCGTGTTGACTTTTTGCCATGTTGACTTTTTACCTTTTCGGACTTTTTACCTTCTCGACTTTTTACCTATCGACTTTTTATTTTTCGACTTTTTATCTTTCGACTTTTTATCTTCCGACTTTTTATCTTTCGACTTTTATCTATACGACTTTTTACTATTCGACTTTTAGCGTGTTGACTTTTTGCCATGTTGACTTTTTACCTTTTCGACTTTTTATCTTTCGACTTTTATCCATACGACTTTTTACTATTCGACTTTTAGCGTGTTTACTTTTTGCCATGTTGACATTTTACCTTTTCGACTTCTTATCCTTCGACTTTTATCTATACGACTTTTTACTATTCTACTTTTAGCGTGTTGACTTTTTGCCATGTTGACTTTTTACCTTTTCGACTTTTTATCTTTCGACTTTTAGCGATGTCGACTTTCTACCCCTTGACTTTTCGTCCCTTGACTTTCCGTCCGTTTACTTTTTATCTTTGGACTTTTTACCCTGGAATCATCTTTTACATCTTAACCCTCGCCTCACTGCCCCCTTGAAGTTTTTCTTGAATAACTTTTTACACGTGAGATTCATCTTGCTGAAATTTTCGGTAGCTGAGTTTACAACAATTATACGCATGCATAATTTAAATTGGTTAAGTAGTTTGGGAGATAATCATGTTTTGATGACGTAATGTTGGTAAAAAATGAGAAATATTGAAAAATCGTAGAAAACAGAATTTTAAAGCAAATTGCAAACGCAAGTGACCAAAGATACAAAATGGCATTTTCTTTAAAATGGCAATTTCAGATTTGCAAAATTTTGGGTTTTTGACTTCTAAAATAAAAATAAATAAAAACATACCCACAAAATAAACATTTTCAAAGATATGAAAAAAAACGGAATATATATGCGAGAACTGAGTACCCATACTAAATTTCAAAGCAATATCTTAATTTTTGACTGAGTGATGGCTCCCTAAGTGTAAGACACTGATGACGTCATTTTTTGAAATAACTTTTTTTACTTTTTTTGACAAGATACGAACAACTAATTACCTTTTCTGTCTTTCTGAGCCAAAACTGGTCTAGGAACATGCCTTTTTATTGACATTTATCAATTTCTAATTTTTAGGTTTTCGGAAGAGCAAAATCGCTGTTCTGGACGTGGTAAATCCGAGGTCATTCACTTGACCTGGAAGGTCACCCGTTGACCTGAAACCTAAAAATCGCATACTGCTAGATTCTTCTCATGACAGGCAGCATGCTGGTTCTTACTGCATTGCTTTAAGTTGCTTGATTTGGAAGTTAACAGGGGGGGGGGGGCTGTCAGCCTTCCCCCGTAGGGCGAAGGTGGAAAAAGCTCCCGTAGGACGAGGGTTAATAGCTATAAATGCTCCTTACATCGCTCTATTGGCTTCCCGCCAAGCATTGCATACTTCCTGGACCCCCCCCCCATCCCTCCTTTCAAGCCCCTGAAACCGCCTCTGTCATGCAATTTGTATGATATTTCATTAACAGCAACTAATTTGCACTTGTTGCAATCACCGTAAACCGATGTAACTTCTTCATACTTGAGACAGTTAGGAAGAAACCGTGAAGATAGCATTTCCGTATTATCGCCAAATGTCGCCGCCGACGCTCCCAAAACCGTGCCTGGGAACCGCCTCTGTTCAGGTTAAGAACTCGAAATTTTTACTCCAAATGCGAAATTCAATTATAGGAAAAGTCCCAAAATTGCGTGGACCTGCTCCCAGCCGTTCTGTATATATCTGCGAAAAACATGAGGGGGGGGGGGGGGGGGCGAAATCCGCCCCCTGTTACAAATAGGGTTAAGGGCGTGTTGAGGCGCCCCGTCCTTTGACCTTGAAAACGACCTTGAAGATGACCTTGAATGTCTCAAAATAAATTTTATTTTCGTGATCAGCGTGCCCCAATTGACAGTAGCCACATTTTGAAGCGTAGCAACCCTTAAGGGTGTTTTGAGGCGCCCCGTCCTTTGATAACCTTTTATGGTCTCAAGGATATAAGGCACGCGTGAGGTTGCCGATGCGGAGGTTAGATATGGACCCGAGGAATCGACTGAGAGCATTATTTTTGCGATTGGAGGAACTCTTAAGGGCGTTTTGAGGCCTTGGAGAACCTTTAATGGTCTCAAGTATATAAGGCACGTGTGAGGTTGCCGATGCGGAGGTTATATATGGGCCTGAGGAATCGACTGATTCCATTATTTTTGCGATTGGAGCAACCCTTAACCCGCGAGTTACTGGGGTATATTTCATAACGCGACTTACTGGGGGGGGGGGGGTATTTTTTGCCCCCCCCCTTCGGATCTCCGGAACTACTGGACCGAATGTAAAAATTCAAACGGCATTCGATATCTCTGGGAAATTTATCAAGGGAAACATAATATTGTTGACCTCGGGGTCACCGATGACGTCACAGGTCAGGTCAAGTACAAAATGCTTGACCGTGTCAAAAGGTCTCTATGGATGGAATTGTCGCGCAAAATTGCGATATTAAACGCATAAGCTGTCGATAAATCGGTATGATTCGTGTGTCTGACACTTCTAAGTACCTTCCTAAGCTGTTTATGACCTTGGGTTAGGTCAAGGTCATCCGAGGTCACGAGGTCAAACTGCAGATTACGGTCATTAGGCGTTGTAACACATGTTTATGGGGTTGTTTTTGTCTAGAACGCGTAAAATGACCTTAGAAAATTGTTTGTTCCATATAAATAGAAGTAAAAAGCAAAAATGGAAATGCGTTTTTTTATGTATGGTAATGCTGAGAGGTGGTCGATTTTTGTCATTTAAAGGTCATAACTCAGTCATTTTTTGAAGATATCGACTTCAAATTTGGTACACATATTCACCGCACACGGCTCGATCACATATATTCCGGTTTTTGGATAATTCTGATTTTTGCTTGAACATTTTGTTAACATTTTGTCAAAATTTTGAATAAAAAACTCGAAAATCTGAGATATCAGTTTGATAGCCTGGTCTATTGTGATTAATTTTATTTAGGACAATTGAGTTTATCTCAAACATCGTACCTTTGACAGCGTTTTCCGCAAACCATTATTTTGCAACAAAAACCGAAGAACATGACGTCACTCTGACGTCATTCCCGGTTGATCTATCATAAGCTCATATTTTTCCTTTTACCAACATGTGTAGAATTGATGTGAGAGAAGGTACTGTAAGTTTGGTGACGATACCGGTGTTCGTGTAGGAGTTATTGCAAAATAACGGGAGGGGGGAGGGGCAAAAAATAGCCCCCCAGTAACTCGCGCCCGTCATTTGACCTTAAAAACGACCTTGAAAATGACCTTGAATGTCAAAATAAATTTTATTTTCGGAATCAGCGTGCCCCAATTGACCTGTAACCACATTTGGAAGCGAATCACTACTCGACGCTGAATTCGAATCCTAATCCGACGCTAACTTCACGGACATCCCAACGCATGTCCGTGAAGTTAGCCAACAGCCAACAAAACGGAAATTTGCAACGGCCGAATTTTTCGCCTAAAATACGCATGTAGGTCAAGTCGCATACGAGGATCACGAATCTGATGCTATTTTTAATGCCAAGGCAATAGGTCAAGGTCAAATGCGCAAAGAAGGTTGTGTACCCTTATGTACCTTTTTACGGACAAACGGTGCTATTTACGTTTTTTTTTTAAATGGCACTATTCGAAAGAGCGCCTCAAAATAAAGGTGTTGTTCTTCTCGGAATTTCGATTTAGGTCACTCAAGGTCACCCATCAAGGTCAAACTATCAAAATAAATCAAAATCGACCTTATATAACCTTTGACGGACAAACGGTGCTTTGCACGGTTTTTAAATGGCACCATTCGAAAGAGCGCCTGCAAATGAAGGTGGGGTTTTCCTTGCAATTCTATTAAGGTCACCCAAGGTCACCCATCAAGGTCAAACTATCAAAATCAACCAAAATCGACCTTATGTACTTTTTTACGGATAAACGGTACACCGTACGGCCTCGCAATGGCTACCATTCAAAAGAGCGGCTCAAAATGAAGGTTAGGTTTCCTCGGAATTTCTATTTATGTCACCCATGGTCACCCATCAAGGTCAAATTATCAAAATTCATCCAAATCTGGCTGTTGGCTAACTTCACGGCCAACAGGCGTGAAGTTAGCCAACAAGTAGGACAAAATGGCATAATCTTCCTACTGTTTCTTAAGTAGGAAGATTATTATGCCATTTTTTAAAAACAATTGTATGTTATTTACTTTGTAAAATAAACCAATAATATGCGGTCGAACGATATAGGTTGCATTCTTCGTAGACGCGAAAAATCAGCTGACTGCAGGGGCGGCGCCACGGATTTTTGCCAGGGGTGGCAAAACTGACTGAGTAGGTACGCACTACGCATGTATCCTATTGAATGGGAAAAAGTGCCACGGAAGTATAAAATGCTTGTAAGCCTCTCGAAAAACAAGATTAAAACCCAACACATTTCGTCTTATTTTTGTTATTAATTAGCTGATAGACCTATCTATTTTTGCAAGTTCTTCAAATATTGTAGGAAATTTTATTTTGATACCGGACCCATAAAATATGACTAGCACCCCACGATGAATTAACTATGTATCGCGTTTGTTCAGATGGTAGACAATTTATAATTAGCAAATAATAGCTTATGTAAGTATGATCTTGGAACTCAGTGCGTTGGACAGGAATTAGGAGAAGAAACGAGTATACTCGTTTCTTACATATGTAACGGTTGTACAATATTTCAGTGGCGCTGTTCCCTAGGGAAACCGCCAGCCGCGCGCGGAACCGGCGTGGCACTTTTGTCGTGATGGGGGTTGCGGGTGGTGCGCCGGGATTGGATCGGTGTGGAGATTGTGGCAGTACGGTCATGTGGAACCATGATGATTAGGGTCATGTGGAAGCATGTGGAACAATACAGAGGTTCGTTATCAAACTGGAGTGGTATGAGCATAGGCGTAGGCGTAGGGGGGGGGGTCAAACGGGGCAATTGCCCCCCTGAAGGTCTGTATGTACTTGCCCACTTTGATCGAAAACAATGAATTATTTTTTGATTTTTTTTAAAGAGAAAAATGGTGAAAATATGCCCTTTTAAAAATATAGTGGGTCAAATCCGGTGAGTTTTTTGTGGGGGTACTTTATGCCCCCCTGAGCAAAAATTGCCCCCTCCTGGAGCGAATCCTGGGTACGCTACTGGGTATGAGAGACGGCGACGCTATCTGAAAGGCAGGAACAGGAACCCACAACATATATATCAGTCAATGTTTGAATGTTGCGGTGGGTAGAGGTAAAGTACCGAATAAAGTATAATTATTTCGTTATGATTTCGTAATTGGTATAAACATGCAAGTGTATTCATGTCAAGACAATTATGACACACATAGGAGCACATAGGAACAGCAAACACACCACCCGGTGGAGGCGTTTCGTCTTCCAGAATGCCGCGGCACCGTATGATTAGACGAAATTATACACACGTGTGTAGCGACACATCACGTGTGTCGCTAACAGAGTTCGTCACGGGCCGGGCTGGCCCTATGGGCCCATGGGTCGGGCCTGAACTTTAACACGCGCAGTGGAGAGGGGTATGCCACTAACACGCAGTGGAGAGGGGGGAACACTTTAGTGCCCCCTCCCTAAGATCTCCGAAAGTATGAAAGCTAGAACGATCAAACTTACAGAGTAGGTAGGTACTACAATGATCTACATTTTCTAAAATTTTGGTGACATTTAGTCAATATCTTCAAGGTCAAACGAGGTCACGAAGGTTAAATCTGTCCAAATGTCACAATTTTGGGAATTTGACCTATGTGACGTCACAGGTCACCAGCAATGTGTCCAAAATTTTCAAAGGATGAACATTGCCATTGTCTACCGAATGGCGTTTGAATAATCCCGATCCGACTATTGGTTCCGAGGATATCGTTTTGCCGACCTCGATTCTGGCCGCCATCATGGAATGCAAATCCATATAACTCAAAAATGTATCGACCGATTTTGACTTCTTCATGTCAAACGATCTGCTATTGAGTTGGCGTAAATGCCGCGTAAAACACACCGCCATGCGCCGCTTCGTTTGCGAGCTATTTACGAAAAACATGTGGGGGGAGGGGCACAAAAGTGCCCCCCCCCCTCCACTGCGCGTGTTAAGGAAATCACCAGGCTCTGGACGGGCCTGGGCTGAGAATGTTGGAAGTAATTCACGAAACCTCAGGTCAGAGCTTAAACATAATTTAACAAGCAGTTCACTTCCACAGCAACACACTGTTGCTGTGGCTGTGTTTTTTTTTGGTTAGCATAGTTGGTTCATTGTTTCACATTTATAGTATACAAGTAAATATGTTATGATAATGATTTTTGTTGTTGTAAATTATTCTATGCTTACTCTGAACGGGCCGGGCCGGGCCTCGGCCTCAAATTTATGAATTTGACCGGGCCTGGTCCGGGCCTGGACTTGGTGTTCATGGGCCCGGGCCGGACCGGGCTGGGGGTTGGTAGGCCCGTGGTACACACTGGTCGCTAACTCTTTGAGTTATCGATATATATATACGGTTTTGTTAAGGACACCCGTATATAGGCGAAATTTGACTTTTGATGAACTCTGGTGACCTCAATATTGACCGGCCTAAGAAATGGCCGATATACTTTCGATAGAGCTTGTCTCGAATTATCTAACGTCGTTTTCCGCTTATCGGTACACCGTGTCGTTTTTTTAGATCTTAGGAGGCGGCTATCTGCCCCCTCCCGGCAGTCTGTGGTTGGCGCGAACACCGGCTGTGCACGGGTTAACATTAATTACATTTTATTTCTTGAATTAAAATATTACGTTCTGCCCTGCCGTTCCCGCCTCTGCCCTGGCGTGTCCTGCCTCTGCCCTGCCCTGCTCCAACATCTGTCTTGCCCTGCCCCACCTCTGTCTTGCTTTTCCCTGCCTTGCCTTGCCCTGCCTTGCCCTGTCCTGCCCTGTCCCGCCATATCCGGACATGTCCTGCTATGTCCTGTCCTGTCTTGCCTCTGCCCCTCTGTTCCGTCATGCCCTGTCCTTCCCTGCCCTGTCCCTCCCTGCCCTGTCCCGCCCTACCCTGCCCCGCCCTGCTTGGCCCTGCTCTGCCCGTTGCCATCACCCTGTCCTGCCACGCCCAGTGGCGCCGGCACAGTTGTTGCATTGACGTTCTCTCGGTTAGATTTAACCCTCGCCCTACGGGAGCTTTTTTCACCTTCGCCCTACGGGGGGGGGGACTGACAGTCCCCCCGTTAACTTCCAAACTAAGCAACTTAGAGCAATGCAATAAGAACCAGCATGTTGCCTGTCATGAGAGGAATCTAACAGTATGCGATTTTTAGGTTTCAGGTCAACGGGTGACCTTCCAGGTCAAGTGAATGACCTCGGATTTACCACGTCCAGAACAGCGATTCTTCAGCGATTTTGAGGTTCTTCTCTTCAGAAAACCTCAAAATGAGAAATTGATAAATGTAAATAAAAAGGCATGTTCCTAGACCATTTTTAGCTCAGAAATACAGAAAAGGTAATTATTTGTTCGTATCTTGTCGAAAAAAGTCAAAAAAAGTTATTTTTAAAAATTACGTCATCAGTTTCTTACACTTAGGGAGAGTTGTCACTCAGCCAAAAATGAAGATATTGCTTTGAAATTTTGTATGGATCTTGTCCATACTGAGTTCTCTCACATATATTCCGTTTTTTTACATCTTTGAAAATTGTGAGTTTGTGGGGATTTTTCTAAAAATCAGTTTTTCTTTATTTTAGGGGTCAAAAAACCAAAATTTTGAAAATCCGAGATTGCCATTTAAAAGAAAACGCTATTTTGTATCTTTGGTGAATTGCGTTTGCAATTTTCTTAAAAACTCTGTTGTTTTCTACCATTTTTCAAATATTTAGCGTTTTTCCACCAACATGACGTCATCAAAACATTATTATCTCCTAAACTTCTTGACCAATTTCAATTAAATTGTTACAACATACATATAATTGTTTGAAACTCAGCTACCAAAAAATTTCAGAAAGATTCCTTGCATGTGTACAAAGTTATTAAAAAAACCTCAGGGGAGGGGGGCTGTCAGGCGAGGGCGAATGTCAATGTAGGGCGAGGGTTAAAATCAATTTAGACCAGAGGCCGGCAATGCGATCGGGACATTGCCTCGGGGTCAAAATCGTACGATAATTCCCAGCCGGCCAGGCCGCCGCTGATTGGCCGTTACGGTGACCTCAGACCGTGACGTCACCACAAGTCGCCACTGGGCGGCGTGCCTCAGTGCTGTGCGGCACAGTATCCACGGCCGGCCGGCACCAGCTAACGGCGGAGGCCCGCTCCTTCAAAATGGTAGTTTTATTTTACCCCCTGGAGGGTTTCTTTTACCCCCGTCAGGATCGGCAGCCATTAATGGATTTTGGGCCGTTGTATCGCGCACATGACCTGCGAGTATCAAGTCTGTCACCAACCGTGTGACCTGAGCAGGCGAAAATAATAAAAAATGTTTGCGCCAACTTTTTGGCACTTGGCACGTACCACGTACCATCTAATGACCCGCCAATGGTATCATCATCTGTGCCCCGTTTTGCCGCATCGACCGGTGCTATCCGCGTCAAAATCGGCCCGGCTGTTTGGGCTCCACGTGCCAATATGCTCCGTTGGACACACACACACACACACACACACACACACACACACACACACACACACACACACACACACAAACAAGCTCCTCCCACTTTCCGAGCGACGGCCAGGTGGAAATCTTCGAACTCTGAAAAACATGTAAACATGTTTATCATCGTTCTACGATTTTGAACTAGAGGCCGGCAATGCGATCGGGGCATTGCCTTGGGTTCAAAATTGTACGATAATTCCGTAATTTTGTCAATACCGTAATTTAGTCAATACTGTAATTTGGTCAATTTCGAACCGATTTCCAATGGAAAATTACCAAAAGATGCTTCACGTGGCCATGAAAAGCAAAAAACATGGACATGTGTGTTCCCTGACAGTTACCGGACTGGGATTCGTGAAAATTTAGGCGTTGATTTTTTTTCTCCAATTTTGACCCATTTTTAGGTATTTTTCGAGAAACATTTCAGAGATCGAAATTAAACTAAAGGAAAAAAAACACTCCGGAATGTGAGGGTGCCACCTACAGTGCCGCAAGCTTTGAATACGCATTTACGTGAAAATGTACGTGATGATTTTAGTTTTGTGCAATTTTGAACGATTTCCATGCGTTTTTCGGTAAAAATTTAAGAAATCAAAATAAAAGAAGACGAAAGGGGTTCTAGAATCAGATTCCAGAAAACAGTTTTGATACTTTTCCACCTAGGGAGTATGGGGGTTGCCAAGTGGTGCGTGTTACCCCTACGCATGCAGCTTGAACTCTTTGGGGTCACAAAGCTAAGTCGGGTACAAATGTATGTGACCTGCAAGTATGGGACCTGTGGTGCCACCCGTTCGATCTGTAGAGGTGGTGAGAAAAACGCCAGAAAAAAAACATTTTTCTGGGCCATGTCATGATGGTGTGAAATATGTAAAGGCAACATTGCATGACCACTCAGTATGTACCTATATTGGTGTACATAGCAGAAACCTCGCTGCGTAGGGTATACCCTAGGGAAGGAACGAACTTTAACGAAGGATGACGGCATAATTTTAGTACATATAGCGCTAACTATCCGATCCACAGATTCAGTCATTGTTTGGCGAAATGTACCTGATGTGGCAAAAATATTCGTATAAGTAGAAAATTGGAAATGTTAAAGTTAACCCTGCAAATCGAAAGAAAGGATTTATTTTACCATAGGGGAAAAAATGTCATAGCATTTGTTTTAAACCAAATGGAATCCATTTATCTTTTTACTGCCAGATGCTACCAAACAAGCATTGTTTATTCCGTTGCACGGATAGGATACTTAGTGTTTCAAACCTCTAAAACCGTGATATTTAAGTTGTTTTGACTTCGAATAATCCACAGGGAAAAACATTAGGCTGGTGTCCGTGACATTGCATATCTAGTATCTACCTCTTGATTTCCTGCCATGCTGCTACTATCAAATCTGGAACGGTCTTAAAACCGGACATGCGCCAGGGGCGGATCCAGGGGGCACAGAGGACACGTGCCCTCCCCTCCAAAACGCTGATGGCGCGCCGAAAAGGTCCGACGAGACTGCGCGAAACGTGGTAGCATGGGCTCTCTAAGAGTCTGGAGACTACGCGAAGCGTGGTCTTTATAAAGTTTAGAGCACTTAAAAGGCCCATTTTCAGATAAGGGCCACCAGGCCTTATCTGAAAGACCAAAGGGCCCCATGGACGTTCAAAAGGTCCCTGTGCAGGTCGGGCACCTCCCCCTGGGGAAATCCTAGCTGCATGCCTGTGCCCTACGTCGGTCTGATAGTGTCCTTGTCAGGTCTGAAAGGCCCTCGCTGGGTCTGAGAGAGCCCCTACGCCTGGCGGCGAGGGTATTGGCTAGTTCTGAAAGGGCCTTGGGGTCGTTTGCGATGATCCTGGCCGGGCCTGAGAGGGCTCTACGCCCGATAAGAGGGCCTTATCAAGACTTAGAGGGACCCTACGCTGGTTTGAGAGGCCCAGTCCCAGTCCTGACTGGGCCCTACATTAGTCAGAGATGGCCCTTTCCGGGATTTAAATGGGCCTGCGTCTGTTTGAGAGGACCCTTTCCAGTCATCAGATGGCCCTAAGCCGGTCTGAGAGGTACCTTACTAGGCCTCAGAGGACCCTATACCGGACACCAGGCGAGCCATTTGGGCCCGCCTGAACATGAGGCCTGGTCTGAGCCCTCTCAGGCCTGGCAATGACCCTCTTTCTAACGGACGTAGCGCCAATCAAGTCTGGCAAGGTCCCTATCAGGTTTAGAAAGGGCCCTCTCAGGCCCACCGATAGTAGTTTCAAAGAGACTGAGGGACCTCTCTTACCGACCTTAGGGCCATCTCACACTGGCACAGGACCCTCTCAGAATGACCGAGGTCCCTTTCAGACCTACCAATGGTCCTCTCAGACTAGCATAGGGCACACAAAAGTCTTCCAAGGGCCCTACAAGACTGGCATAGGGCCCTCTCAGGTCTGAAAAGGACCTTCTCAGATCGGTATGTGCCTCCTTCAGACCTGACGAGGGCCCTCTTATGCTTGTCAAGGGCTTCACCATACCTGAAAATACACTCTCAGACCGACTGGAGGCCCTTTCAGACCGGCAAAAACGTTCGGGGCCCCTTTCAGCTCTGCAGCCCCTTGACGTCTGATGTGACCCCCCCCTCCCACCCCTGAAAATTGTCCTGGATCCGCCCCTGACATGCCCCAACTATGTCGATATTCCTGAAGATAAATGACGAGAATCGACGCGCCATACATGCCTTTGTTTATGTGCTACCATATTGCAAAATATTGATGCCAAATGCTCTGACATCACACCGGAAGTCGTTTTTACCCATTGAGGTCAAACTATCAAAATCAATCAAAATAGACCTTATGTACCTTTTTACGGACAAACGGTGCTTTGCACGTTTTTTTCTTCTTCAAATGGCACTATTCGAAAGAGCGCCTCAAAATGAAGGTGGGGTTTGCCTCGGAATTTCGATTTAGGTCATCCAAGGTCACCCATCAAGGTCGTAAGGTCGATTTTGGTTGATTTGGATAGTTTTACCTTGATGGGTGACCTTGGGTGACCTAAATCCAAATTCCGAGGAAACCCCACATTCATATTGAGGCGCTCTTTCGAATGGTGTCATTAAAAAAAAACGTGCAAAGCACCGTTTGTCCGTAAAAAGGTACATAGGGTCGATTTTGGTTGATTTTGATAGTTTGACCTTGATAGGTGACATTAGGTAACCTTAGGTGACCTTAATCGAAATTACGAGGAAAACCCCACCTTCACTTTGAGGCGTTCTTTCGAATGGTGCTATTTAAAAAACGTGCAAAGCACCGTTTGTCCGTAAAAGGGTGCATAGGGTCGATTTTGATTGATTTTGATAGTTTGACCTTGATGAGTGACCTTGAGTGACATAAATATAAATTTCGAGGAAAACCCCACCTTCATTTTGAGCCGCTCTTTCGAATGGTAGCCATTGCAAGGCCGTACGGTGTACCGTGTATCCGTACAAAGGTACATAAGGTATATTTTGATTTATTTGGATAGTTTGGCCTTGATGGGTGACCTTGGGTCATCCATCAAGGTTAAATCGAAATTCCAAGGAAAACCTCACCTTCATTTTGAGGCGCTCTTTCGAATAGTGGCATTTCAAAAACACGTGCAAAGCACCGTTTGTCCGTAAAATGGTACATAGGGTCGATTTTGGTTGATTTTGATAGTTTGACCTTGATAGGTGACATTAGGTAACCTTAGGTGACCTCAATCGAAATTACGAGGAAAACCCCACCTTCACTTTGAGGCGCTCTTTCGAATGGTGCCATTTAAAAAACGTGCAAAGCACCGTTTGTCCGTAAAAGGGTGCATAGGGTCGATTTTGATTGATTTTGATAGTTTGACCTTGATGAGTGACCTTGAGTGACATAAATATAAATTTCGAGGAAAACCCCGCCTTCATTTTGAGACGCTCTTTCGAATGGTAGCCATTGCAAGGCCGTACGGTGTACCGTGTATCCGTACAAAGGTACATAAGGTATATTTTGATTCATTTGGATAGTTTGGCCTTGATGGGTGACCTTGGGTCATCCATCAAGGTTAAATCGAAATTCCAAGGAAAATCTCACCTTCATTTTGAGGCGCTCTTTCGAATAGTGGCATTTAAAAAAACACGTGCAAAGCACCGTTTGTCCGTAAAAAGGTACATAAGGTCGATTTTGACTGATTTTGATAGTTTGACCTTGATGGGTGACCTTGGGTGACCTAAATCGAAATTCCGTGGAAAATCCCACTTTCATTTTGAGCCGCTCCTTCGAATGGTAGCCATTGCGAGGCCGTACGGTGTACCGTTTATCCGTAAAAAGGTACATAATGTTGATTTTAATTGATTTTGATAGTATAACCTTGATGGGTGACCTTGGGTGAACTAAATCGAAATTACGAGGAAAACCCCACCTTCATTTTGAGGCGCTCTTTCGAATAGTGCCATTAAAAAAACGTGCAAAACACCGTTTGTCAGCGAAAAGGTACATAAGGCAATTTTGGTTGATTTTGATAGTTTGACCTTGATGTGTGACCTTGGTTGACCTTAATCGAAATTCCGGGAAAAGCCTACCTTCATTTTGAACCGGTCTTTCGAATGGTGCCATTAAAACAAAAATGCAAAGCACCGTTCGTCCGTAAAAAGGTGCAGAAGGTCGATTTGGATTTATTTGGATAGTTGGACCTTGGTGTGTGACCTTGGGTGAACTTAATCGAATTTACGAGGAAAACCCCACCTTCATTTTGAGCCGCTCTTTCGAGTGGTGGCCATTGCGAGGCCGTACGCTGTACCGTTTATCCGTAAAAAGGTACACAAGGTCGATTTTGATTGAATTTGATAGTTTGACCTTGATGGGTAACCTTGGGTGACGTACATCGAAATTCCGAGGAAAACCCCACTTTCATTTTAAGCCGCTCTTTCGAATGGTAGCCATTGCGAGGCTGTGCGATGTACTGTTTATCCGTAAAAAAGTACATGAGGCCGATTTGGATTTATTTTTATAGTTTGACCTTGATGGGTGCCCTTTGGTGAACAAAATCGAAATTCCGAGAAAAACCCCACCTTCATTTTGAGGCGCTCTTTCGAATAGTGCCATTATAAAAAACTGCAAAACACCGTTTGTCGGTAAAAAGGTACATAAGTTCGACTTTGATTGATTTGGATAGTTTGACCTTGAAGGGTGTCCTTGGGTGACCCAAATCAAAATTCCGAGGACAACTCCACCTTCATTGTGAGGCGCTCTATCGAATAGTGCCATTAAAAAAACGTGGAAAGCACCCTTTGTCCATAAAAAGGTACATAAGGTCGATTTTGGTTGATTTTGATAGTTTGACCTTGATGGGTGACCTTGGGTGACCTTAATCAAAATTCCGAGAAAAACCCACCTTCATTTGGAGACGCTCTTTCGAATGCTGGCCATTGCGAGGCCGTACAGTGTACCGTTTATCCGTAAAGAAGTACAAAAGGTCGATGTTGATTGATTTTGATAGTTTGACCTTGATGGGTGACCTTGGATAGCCTAAATCGAAATTCTGAGGAAAACTCCACCTTCATTTTGTGGCGCTCTTTCGAATGGTGCCATTTGAGAGAAAAAACGTGCAAAGCACCGTTTGTCCGTAAAAGGGTACATAAGGTCGATTTTGATTGATTTTGATAGTTTGACCTTGATGGGTGACCTTGGGTAACCTTAATCGAAATTCCGACGAAAACCCCACCTTTATTTTGATGCGCTATTTCGAATAGTGCCATTTAAAAAAACCGTGCAAAGCACCGTTTGTCCGTAAAAGGGTACACAAGTTCGAATTTGATTGATTTTGATAGTTTGATCTTGATGGGTGACCTTGGGTGACCAAAATCGAAATTCCGAGGAAAACCCCACCTTCATTTTGAGGCGCTCTTTCGAATGGTGCCATTTAACAAATACGTGCAAAGCACTGTTTGTCCGTAAAAATGGTACATAAGGTCGATTTTGGTTGATTTGGATAGTTTGACCTTGATGGGTGACCTTGGGTGACCTAAATATAAATTTCGAGGACAGCCTCACCTTCATTTTGAGGCGCTCTTTCGAAAGGTTTCATTAAAAAAACGTGCGAAGCACCGTTTGTCCGTAAAAAGGTACATAAGGCCTATTTATGTTGATTTTGATAGTTTGACCTTGATTGGTGACCTTGTGTGACATAAATCGAAATTCCGAGGCAAACCCCACCTTCATTTTGAGCCGCTCTTTCGAATGGTGCCATTTAACAAAACGTGCAAAGCACCGTTTGTCCGTAAAAAGGTACATCACGTCGATTTTGATTGATTTTGATAGTTTGACCTTGATGAGTGACCTTGGGCGAACTAAATCGAAATTCCGAGGAAAACCCCACCTTCATTTTGAGGCGCTCTTTCGAATAGTGCCATTGAAGAAGAAAAAAACGTGCAAAGCACCGTTTGTTAGTAAAAAGGTACATAAGGTTAATTTTACCGTTTAGTAGTATGCTGTGAGTTAGTTTATCTTTTCGAATGTGTATATCTCAGCGAGTGACATGCTTATGTATGCTTGTGTGTGCGATATGCTTGTTGTGTATGCTGTGTGTTATGTGTGCGTACGTGTGCATGTGTGTTTGTGAGTGTGGGGACTTGTCTCTGATTTATTTGCTCTGATCTTATTGTGTGCAATGGGCTGATTGCCGTTTTTAACATGTCTTCACTTACTAATCATGACACGACACTCAGAATAACTAGTGTAACATTGGAGAGTGTTTTAATTGTCAAATACAAATTCAAATACATATTTTGGTTGATTTTGATAGTTTGACCGTGATGGGTGACCTTAGGTGACCTTAATCGAAATTCCGAGGAAAAGCCCACCTTCATTTTGAGCCGGTCTTTCGAATGGTGCCATTTAAAAAACGTGCGAAGTACCGTTTGTCCGTAAAAAGGTGCATAAGTTCGATTTTGATCGATTTTTAAAGTTTGACCTTGATGGGTGACCTTGGGTGACCTTAATCGAAATTCCCAGGTAAATCCCACCTTCATTTTGAGCCGCTCTTTCGAATGGTGGCCATTGCGAGGCCGTGCGGTGTACCGTTTATCCGTAAAAAGGTACATACGGTCGATTTTGATTGAATTTGATAGTTTGACCTTGATGGGTGACCTAGAGTGAACTAAATCTAAATTCCGAGAAAAAACACCTTTATTTTGAGGCGCACTTTCGAATAGTGCCATTAAAAAAACGTGCAAAACACCATTTGTCAGTAAAAAGGTACATAACGTCGATTTTGATTGATTTTTATAGTTTGGCCTTGATGGGTGACCTTGGGTGACCTTAATCGAAATCCCGAGGATAACCCCACCTTCATGTTGAGGCGCTCTTTCGAATGGGTCCATGCAAAAAAACGTGCAAAACACCGTTTGTCCGTAAAAAGGTACATAAGGTCGATTTTGGTTGATTTTGATAGTTTGACCTTGATGGGTACCTTAGGCCACCCATCAAGATTAAATCTAAATTCCGAGCAAAACCCCACCGACACTGCGAGGCGCTCTTTCGAATAGTGCCATTGAAGAAAAAAAACGTGCAAAGCACCGTTTGTCCGTAACAAGGTACATAACGTCGATTTTGATTGATATTTATAGTTTGACCTTGATGGGTGACCTTGGGTGACCTAAATTGAAATTCCGAGAAAAATCCTACCTTCATTTTGAGGCGTTCTTTCGAATGGTGCCATTTAACAAACGTGCAAAGCACCGTTTGTCCGTAAAAGGTACATAGGGTCGATTTTGGTTGATTTGGATAGTTTGTCCTTGATGGGTGACCTTGTGTGACCTTAATCGAAATAGAAATTTCGAAGAAAACCCCACCTTCATTTTGTGCCACTCTTTCGAATGGTGGCCATTGCGAGGCCGTGCAGGGTACCGTTTGTCCGTAAAAAGGTACATAAGGGTACACAACCTTCTTTACGCATTTGACCTTGACCTATGACCTTGGCATTACAAATAACATCAGATTCGTGATTCTTGTATGCGACTTGACCTACATGCGTATTTTAGGCGAAAAATTCGGCCGTTGCAAATTTCCGTTTTGTTGGCTGTTGGCTAACTTCACGGCCATCCCAACGGTCGGACGCAGCGGTGTCAATTTTTCCAAATGATTTGGAGGTGGGGGACAAACAGAGACGGGTCCAAGGCAGACTGGCTATTGATTCAACTTTTTCAAGCGATTCAATCATGATTCATTATGGAATCTGAATGATTCGATCACCGTTCGATTCACGGAAAAATTTTGAGAATTGATTATTTCCGATTCAAAGAATCAAAACAAGTGTTTTAATCGATTCACTTTTGATTCAACATTACAAAGTATGTGGTGAATTTATGTCGAATCAATAAAAATTGAAACATACACTAGGAAACATACAGAATAATCATTAAAACATTGTTACAGCAATACTATGTTACAGCAATAAATATGTATTTCAGTACAAATGAATGTAGCCACTGGGACTGTATGTGTTTCAGACTGGTTATTGATTCACCCTTTTTGAAAGGATTCAATCACGATTCATTTAGGAATATGAATGATTCAGTCACCATTTGATTCATGGATATCTATTTTGAGAAATGTTTCTTTCCGATTCAAAGATTCAAAACATTTTTTGATCAAATCACGTTTGACTCACCATTGCAATAGTATTGCACAGTCTTTTTGATTCAATCAGCCTTGTTTATATGCGGATTTCGATTCAATCATGATTCATGAATCACAAAATCTGGTGGTGAATCGATTCTTCTTTGATTCAAGGGATTTGGATTGAACGATTCCAATCGATTCAATCAGAGTCGAATCAATAACCTGTCTGATGTGTTTGTACAATTTACCAGTGTACTTTAATTGTTGAGAATCGTGAAATCTTTTGATTCAATCAGCCTTGATTTGATGCGGGTTTTGATTCAATCACGATTCATGAATCAAAAGATCTGGTGGTGAATCAATTATTTTTCGATTTAAGGAATTTTGATTGAACGATTCCAATCGATTCAATCAGAGTCGAATCAATAACCGGTCTGGTCTCTAGACTCCAAGGGGGGCATATCAGCGCCACGGTTTTACCAAAACGATTGAAATCGGTCAAAAATAACACATTTTATGATTGTAAAAGAAAATGTAAGGAATTGGTACAAGTTTTTTTTAAATCAGTTCTTAACGCAAAAATAAAGCCACACGAGTTTTGGCCTTGTGTCGGACGGCGCCTCAAACCAAAGTTTTGGCCGAGCCTTCGACCGAAGGTAAGGTCATCTTTCAGAATGGCCGAGAATCTCAGAATCTCAAGCTGGCACTGGGCCCTCTTGGGCCTGACAATAGACTAGCATATATAGGTAAAGCCTTTCCACACCTGGCAAGGGGCCTCTCAGACCGGACAATGGTCCTCTCAGGTCGATATCCTCTCAAAGAAGCGGATGTTCATTGTTCCTCTCTTACCGACTTAAAGCTCTCAGACCGGAAAGCGCCCTTTTAGATCGACTGAGGGTCCTCTCAAAGTGGTAAACTGCCATATCAGGTCGGCATGGGGCCCAGACTTGTCAATGATTCATATTCATAGGCGTACACAAGGAGGGGGGGAGGGGAAATTTCCCCCTCCCCTGAAATTATGTACGTGTCCCCTTTGGTCGAAAAAATGATTGATTTTTTATATATTTTTTAAGGACAAAAATGGTGAAAATATGCCCTTTTAAAAATATAGTGGGCCAAATCCGGTGAGTTTTGTTTTGGTGGCGGTACTTTATGCCCCCCTGAGCAAAAATTGCCCCCTCCTGCAGTGAATCCTGGGTACGCTACTGTTGATATTTGTCATGAGTCGATTCACAGTGATTCACGGACCATAATTAATGATTCAATCATGATTCAATCACTCAACATTAACACTGGTGAGTCGATTCACAGTGACTCACGGCTAATATGAGTGGCTCATGAATGATTCATGATTCATGATTCAATGACTCGTAATGTGTATGCCCATGCCGCATCGCTGAATCACTGCATTCTTAATTAATATTAACTAATTAAATTATGCAATAAATTAAACCAGGGCTGTCATTGAGGGGGACACAGGGGGACGCGCGTCCCCCTACTTCTGAAAACTGAAGGTTTTCAGATAACTATGGGGACGCATTGGGGGGACTCAGCTGAAACGGACTTTTTTCTCCTTGGCTGTGTCCTTTCGTTGATGCTTTCAAATATAAGTGTCTGGCATGTGCGTATGTTCGAGGGTGTGATAGTGTGTTCCACCCGTGGCGTATAGACGGTAAAAAAAAACTGACAGCGAAGAAAACAGTGGAAACACTGCTGCCAGTTTCAGAAGTTTTACCTGTAATAGAGGTTTCGAAGTGACGTTTCAGGGAATATTTTTACAAAACCTCTGCATTTTCAATCAGGGTTTTTCCAAATAATTTTCTGAAATTGAGGTTTTCATGTTAAAAACTCTGATTTCTAGAGGAAAATTATTTGTTACGTCTGGCAGCAGTGAATGGAAAATAATCGCCGTTTTTTGCGGTTGGTCTCACTAATCACTCATAAGCACCAAAAGTAATTTGGCTTCGTCATTTCCGCTTAAGATGTTTATGTCTTAAACCTGGGAAACAGCGGAGAGGTCATCACGCGACGCTTCAGTCGCAATGGCCCAGACCGCAACATTTCAGGTTCAAAATCGAAAGTCACCGAAATCAGTATTTGCTCTGAAGTGTGCCGTCTTTTCGGTATTCAGAAAACGAAGATCAGTGCGTATCATCCCGGGGGCGATGGCCGAGTCGAAAGGATGATGAGCACTTTGCTTGACATGTTGTCAAAATACTCAGATGATTATCACAATCAGTGGCACGTGCACCTCCCACTGCACCTCCCACTGCACCTCCCACTGCTTATGTTGGGCTATATATCGCATGTGCATGGTGCGCTAGGTTACAGCCCATATTCGCTCATGCACCGTTTTGGACCACGCCGGATCGAATGGGGAAAAAATCATGCAGATTGGTTCCATAGCCTCGGAACATGGGCTTGCCTGCAACGGTTTTTGGTGGTTTTGGTCCGATTTGGTCCATTTAAAGTGAAACAATCTGTAAAAAATGCAAAACGGCACCGTTTTGCACCACGCCGCATCGAATGGTGAAGAAATCACGCAGATCGGTCCCATAGCCTCGGAGCCTAGCCTAGGCTTGCCTGCAAATTTGAACTAAAGGTTTTGATCCAATTTGGTCCATTTAGATTGGACTAAAGTGGATAAAACGCAAAACGACACCCATTCCGACTAGTTGAAATTGAATGGGGAAAAAATCAGTCAGATCGGTCCAGTAGTTTCGGAGCATAGGCTTGCCTGCTAATCTGGACAATTTGTAAGACCCTCCCTATTCAATACAAACAAAACATGGCTGCATTTATCATGTGACCAAGCCCTCCCTCAGCTAATGCAATAAGAAATGGTTAACATTCATTTTGACATATATAAAGTCAACTCCTCATATTCATTTATTACTAACCAATATTTATATATTGGTCAGTAATAAATTAATATGAGGAGTTGACTGTTTAGCAAAAATAAATGTATCACGTGATCAAAACAATACCTACACCCCTACACCGGCAAAATAATAGTGCGGCAAAACAATAGCCGAAGTGCGAAAAAAAACTTTGGACCTGCCATATATGGTCATGCTCCGCCCCGTTATGGTGACATGATAACGAGCTACCTTGGAGAAAGCTGATACTCCTCATGTATGCTAACTCGGACCAAACATTAATCCAGTCGGACGTCCGTCAATAAACTGAACTGAACAGAGCCTCCGGCAGAATGGGAATGAAAAATACATGACGTCTGAGATCGAAAGTAAGGTGGAGTAGTACTGCTTGGTTTCCATATTCAACCTACTGAGACCTGTAACTTGGCACGTGCACTGTACAAAAATATTAGCTACCTAGATTATTTCAGTGTGTTAAATGGGTGCTCCTTTCAGCAACAAGCAGCAAAATGCTGCTAGAAACTAGCGGCCCGGCAGGGGCGTAGGATCCTATTCAGTTAGGGAGGGGGCTTCAGCCCCCCCCCCCAACTTGTGGCTCAGCCCCCACCCCAACTTGTCAGTCAGCCCCCCAACTTTACAGAATAAATATTAGACATACAAAACAGTATGAAATAAAAAGGAAGTGAGAACAAAACAGATTTAACATATTACTTATTATATAAACTAAAGATCAACACTATGTATTGACAACCAGGTAGCCTAAACAGTAAACAACCATGTGCACACACATTAAAATATGTCGCTTTATGAAATATGTACATGGTAAAATGATCAAAGCAAGACATCCCAATTTGGCATTGATCCTGGTTAACGAACAAGCATCAGAATCCAACATTCACATTGGCCAAAGCGTGTGCAGATTTTGAGTACAATTATGGTTATGCAAATGACACTATGACAAATAAAACAAATATTATTTGACCATCTCACAGCACACTGATCAATTCCTAGGCTGGAACAAGAACATTGACATGAATGATCATAGACCTAAACAAGTACAAGTAAGAGTTAAAAGAATCAGAACCTTCAACTTGCTCATAATGTTCCAGCATTACCAGCAATACAAATATGTTTCACAAGATAAATTAAGGTCAGGGTGATCAAAAGTGGATAGGCATATCAGTTTAGGTCACTTGGGAAAAAATGGGTCAAATTCCAATACCAAAGAACCCAAAACTTGCAAAAACAAAGCACAAATATTGGAAAACAAGGGCATCCAAGAAAGCCAATGCGGCAACAAAGACGAGCTACATGCGCATATATTGGCATAGCTGCGCCATATTTGTCTCTTTTATTATTACTAAAGTAATGGTAATGCTGTTTGGTTTTCGCCTAATTTGTTTGCCTTGTGGGAAATATGTGATATGTATTTTTACATCTCTGATCTCAGCTGTAATATATAGAAAGTCGGGTCTTGGACCATTGTCATCGACTTTTAGAGACGCCTCTTACAGGGACAAGGGGCTTTTGGGTCAGGATTTGTGTTGAAACCATTCATTTTGTTAAGCAAGGGAAATTTGATAGAGTAAACGGTACCCAAAGACGAGAAAAGCTCAAATCCGCAAGAACGAAGTTGCATAGGAGGGGTTCTCTCAAAGATAGAGAAGTTGGGACTAAAGATGAAGTATAAGGTGGGCAAAGAAAAACGGAGACGCTTCGCGCCACCGTTTTTCGTGTTTTCCTCATCTCTGAAAAACATTGCAGAAGTCAGATGTGCAAAGGCAAACCATAGGCATAGGAACGGGGGAGGGGGCAGGGGCGGCAGAAGAGGGGGCATGGCAGCTGCCCCCCAGTCAAGAAGTTTGGGAGCAAATATATGTGTTTGCTGCCCATAAATTTGCAATGAGGAAAATATTGTGGAAATATTGCTTTTTATTTTTGACCGAGAAAACAAAATTGCCTGAGAGCCATCAATGTGCCCTCGAACAGCCTGCGGGAACCCTCGGTCGGACCTCGTAGTTCTCAGTGAGCTCTCGGTCAGCTTGAAGGGGCCCTCGGTCTGCCTGAGGAGCCCTCGGTCGGCCTGAGATGGCCCTCAGCCGGTCCTAGGGGCCCTCAGTCGGCCTGAGGGGCTATCGGTCTGCCTGATGGGGCCCTCAATCGGCCTCATATGGCCCTTAGCCTCCCCGAGGGGCTCTCAGTCGGCCTGACGCCCTCAGTCTGCCCGAGGGGGCTCTCGGTCGGCCTGAGGGGCACTCAATCGGCCTGAGTGGGCCCTCAGTAAGCCTTGGGAGCCCTCAGTCGGCCTGAGGAGGCCCGCAGTCGGCCTGAGGGGGCACTCGGTCGGCCTGAGGGGACCCTCAGTCGGCCTGAGTGACGTTTAGTCAGCCTGAAGGAGCCCTCAGTCAGTCTGAGATGGCCCGCAGTCGGTCTGAAGGGTCCTTGGTTGTCCTAGGATATCCCTCAGATGGCCTCAGGGGTCTTGAGTCAGCTTGAGGGACCCTTGGTCGTCCTAGGAGAGCCCTCGGATGGTCTGAGGGGCCTTCAGTCAACCTGAGGGACCTTGGGTCTGAGGGCCCTCAGTCAGTCTGAGGTGGCCCTCAGTCGGTCTGAGGGGTCCTTGGTTGTCCTAGGATAGCCCTTGGATGGCCCGAGGGGCCCTCAGTCTGCCTGAGGGACCATTGGTCGTCTTGAGATGACCCTGGGATGGCCTGAGGAGCGCTTAGTCGGCCTGAGAGGACCCTCGGTCGGCCTTATGGGGGGGGGGGGGGGGGCTCATTCGGCCTGAGATGGCTCTCAACCAGCCCGATGGGAATCAGCCTGAGGGGATATCGGTCGGCCTGAGGTGCCTGCGGTGGACCTGAGGAAGCCTTCAATCGGTCTGAAGAGCCCTTGGTCGGCCTGAGTAGCCTTCAGTCGGCTCGAGGACGAGGGTCTTCGATCGGCCCGAGGGTGCATTCGGTCGCCAATTTACATCTCCCCGCTCAGTAACAGGCGAAGGGGCCCTCAGTCCTTCAAAGGGGCCCTGACGCTTCGGGGGCCCTGGAGATTGCTTTGCCCCCATCCGAAAATACGTTCCGCCGCCACTGACAGGGGGGGGGGGGGGGGGATGGCCTCCTAATTTTTTCGTATTTTTGTTATTTTTATTTTGCGTGATGATGAAAATTTGAGATGGCAAAATGTGCCCAAAGGCGAGAAAAGCACAAAATTGCAAATATATTTTGGATAGGGTGGCTTAGTTGAGCTAAATTATCCTGCCGAAATTGACGATGATTGTTGGGGCGCCACCATGCTAACTATTCTGAAGGAAAGTGCGACGTTTCGTAAAATAAATATAGTCATTAACATTATCGCGTCGAAAATCAGCGGTTTGGCTGTTGTCCGTGGCTCTCGCAATATAAATATAAGCGCCAAGAAAGAAACATTAGACAAATCAAAACTAATGAGATATTTTCTGACACCTAAGACTAGATCGTTAGCTGTTGATGACCAAATCCGATAAGACAAATCTTTGGTACGCTAGGTTGAGCCCAGTGGCGGATCAACGGTTGGGCAACATGGGCAATTGGCCCCCTCAAACTAAAAATTGGTAGGCAAATGTATGTTTTTACCCCCCCCCCCCCCACCCAAGACATGATTGTAAAAGTACTCGTACTATTTACCACTCCCCCGCTCAATAACTTTTGCTGACAGCGCCCTCATGTGGGAGTATGGCACCATTTTTGCGAAATGTGTAGCGAAATTCGAAACACGAAACCAAACTCGAAACCTAGATCCACCACTGGTTGAACCTGAGCAGGGACGTAGCCAAGGGGGGGGGGACACGGGGACCATGCACCCCCCCCCCCCCTCCTGAACAAAACAAAAGTACACTAGATGAAATGCGACCTGCTGACGACCCGATTCCCCCCCCCCCCCGCCCTGGCTGAGGAGCAAAATTTGATTCTACTACTGGCGTGCCCCCCCCCTGATAAAAATTCTGACTGCGTGCCTGAACCTGAGTTGAGCCCCCCCCCAACTGATTTTGCGAAACTACACCCCTGCTAGCGGGTGCTTCAAATTAATCGGCAAGTTGCTTTGCAGGTACTGGAACCTACACGTTATGCGCTGTAACAATGCTTAAACATAGCACCCTTGTTCAACTGGGAAAAAGAATAGCTCCAGTGGCTCTCATTGTAAGCTAAATATGTGCATATTTTAGCAAGCAGCATAGCAAGTTGCTGCTTGAAGCTAGCAAGTGCTTATTGTTTTTCATCAAGCAGCTATGCAGGTGCTAGAACGTAGACCTAATGTGCTGCAATCGTGCTTGCGCACAGCACTCTTGTTGCATGTGCGATTATAGCGGGAAATTTTAGCATCAAAAGGATGCTTGAGGTCTATTAACAGCTTGATGGGTGCTGAAGATTAATCATTTGACGATGTGGCGGGAAACTGTAGCAGCAGAAGGGAGCAGCAGCAGCAGAAGTTGCAGACGCATGCGCGTGACGCACTGAGGCAGCCATTTTTTCTCAGTTAACGCGTGGTCGTGGCGTGTTGCCTGTATAGCTTCAGCACAATCCAGCTGGCTTGCTCCTTGGTGAACCTGTAGAGGACATGAATCTGGGAGGTTAGAAAGGAAAAAACGCCATAATTTGGCCCAATTTCTAAAATTGATCAATTTCCGAAGATATAATTCATTCAGGCCTAGAGAATATAGAGTCACGTGTAAACGCGGTTTTTATCTACACTGCAATTTGCGCATAAACATCTCAAACAGGGCGTAACAAAATAATATTGTAACGCTCAACTTCACTGATTAAATCAATGCTTTGCTATTTGGCATATGTTACGTTTCATCGTACAGGGTGTTCGGAAAAACATACTCTGGATTTTAGCTCGTGCTTCAATATGCACGTGCCAATTTTTTGAAACTTTTCATGATTATAGCTTGGAACGTGGCAAAACCGATGAACACAGAAACAAGTCCTTTGAGATGTTTTTTTTAATATTGAAAAGGCGTTTTTTTGTGTGGAAGCTTACATTCCAAGGTGTATGCCAGGGTGTCCGGAAAAAAGATACTGTGATTTTCCTTGATAATTTCGGTTAGAAACAAACAATATTTAAAAAAAATCGAGTATCGTTATATTCACCAGTTCATGGCAACACAGATAATGCATGCCATTTATACAGAGACTCCCTCTGTCAGTCACAGCTCACAGTGCAGCCTCCTACAGAAGATGTTCGATGTGCGCCCCCTTCCGGCGGATCAGCTGAGGCAGTCGCACAGTCTGCAGATGGTCGACAGCTTTGTCGATCATCGCTGAGGGCATGCGGCCGACTTCTGCGATGATGGCGCGCTTCAGGTCTTCTGTTGTTCTGGGCTTTTCTTTGTAAACACGGTCCTTGACCTTTGTAAACACGGTCTCCCCACAGCAAGAAATCCAATGGACTGAGGTCCGGGGAATAGGGTGCCCACGCCACATCCGCCATGAGGCTGACAGAGGCAGTGTCTGTACAAATGTCATGTCTTATCTGTTTTGCCATGAACTGGTGAATATAACGATACTCGAATTTGTAATATTGTTTGTTTATAACCGAAATTATTACGGAAAATCACAGTATCTTTTTTCTGGACACCCTGGAACACACCCTGGAATGTAGGCTTCCACACAAAACGCCTTTGCAATATTAAAAAAAAAACATCTCAAAGGACTTATTTCTGGGTGTTCACCGGTTTTGTCACGTTCCCAGTTATAATCATGACAAGTTTTAAACAAAATTGGCACGTGCATATTGAAGCACGAGCTAAAATCCAGAGTATGTTTTTTCCGGACACCCTGTAAATACTAGAGATGTACCGGGTGATCGAGAATGAATGACCTAAAAATAAACAAGTTCCATGCTTACGTAAAATAATATGTTTCATAAGTGCGTACTGAAATCGATTGCAGACATTGGGACATTGTATTTAGTTATCATTTTAAACATTTGGTGACGTTTTCTGGTTATAATGACGCAGACTGGTTATTGATTCGACTCTGATTGAATCGATTGGAATCGTTCAATCAAAATACCTGGAATCAGAGAAGAATCGATTCACCACCGGATTTTTTTATTCATGAATCATGATTGAATCAAAACCCGCATAGAAACAAGGCTTATTGAATCAAAACGACTGTGCAATGCTATTTCAATGGTGAGTCAAACGTGATTTGATTTTTTTTAAAAAAATATTCTTTGAATCGGAAAGAATCATTTCTCAAAATGGTTATCCATGAATCAAACGGTGACTGAATCATTCATATTCCTAAATGAATCGTGATTGAGTCCTTACAAAAAAGGTGAATCAATAACCAGTCTGATAATGAGAAATTATCCTAGGATATGGTCTGATACTCAAAATCTGGTTTTCTGGTTATAATGCAAAATTATCCTAGGAGCCCTTCTCGGCCCTTCAAGTCAAACAGCCCGTTCACCAAGGAGCAAGCCAGCTGGATTGTGCTGAAGCACGGTGAACTGAAGTCTGTGGGAGCCGTTCGGAGGGCGTTTTGGCAACAGTTTAATCCACGCTCCTGGCGGCAAGTACCGAAACGAAGGCTTTCGACAGACTGCTCCGACTGGCCTGGCCGACTGGCCGGCAGCCTGTTCCGACTCCAGTCCGACACCACCGATACATCCACAAAAAAAATCGATAGGAGTATCCATTTTCACAACCGAACCCCATACAATGGCCCTTAGGTGAAGTTTGGGTCAAGGTCAGGTCACATAAGGTCAAAATGTGAAATTTATTAACCCGCGCCGTGCTGGTGCTCAGCGCAACCTTCGCCGTGTCGGGGGGGGGGGGGGGGGGGGCTCGAACTCGGTACCTATTAAACGTAGACAAAAACCGAAACTACCGTTCGAAAGCTTGTCAAAAATCATTAGGAAAATATTTCAGTCATACTTTGGCTCAGGTCAATATTTAGGTCACCAGGTCAATCTGACTGGCCTGCTCTTGGTAAACGCGCCGTTGCTTGGGCTGAAAGTGCCGAACAGGGCTCCTGAGGAGAATTGCCCGTTGTGACCAGAAACGTTCAACCAAGGTAACTTAACAACTAGGTAGCACGGGTTTGCCGCTTCAACACAGGGGCAATGGGTGCATGGTTTGACAACTAAGTACAAAATATCTCCTAAACCAGACATATTTTGCTTAATCATTATATACCATTGGTAATTAATTTGATTATAAAACGTTTCAAACAATTTTACATATTCATAAGCATCCAATAAGAAATTCGTGTTTGCGGTAATTAGATGAGGCGGCAATGCCCTTATACATTAATAGTCCTATTAACCACATGCGACCAAACCGGCGCAGCTGACGCTATTGCAATTAGATGAGGCGGCAATGTACTTATACATTGAGGTTCCTGTTAACTTCCTGTCAGTAGAGTTAACTAAACCCGCAGCAGACGCTGTTGTAATTGGATGAGGCGGCAATGCACTTATACATTGAGGTTCCTGTTAACTCTTTGCTATTCGGTATCTCCGGAATCGGAGGACCAAACATCAGCTGGCACGACTTTCTTTTGATGCCTCAAACCCGCACCCCTCTGCGTTCAACTACGTGTCCCAAATTATATTTAGACCAAATTACCAAATATATACAATGGATTTTGGCACGTGCTTATGAAAAATATTATTTTACTTTTGCACGTGACTTGTTTATCTTTGGGTCATTAATTATCGATCACCCGGTACCTAGGGACCGATGATTTTGAGTATCCAAGCCCACCAAAGACAATGGGTAGCAGATCTCCCGATATTTTTCTCGGGAGATAAAAAATCAGCCCTGTATCGCGCCATGTACATTGTACACATACCTGCTACGAAAATACCGTATCGGTTCACCAGTCGTCACTACTGAGTGTTGTCATTGACCTCATTTCATCAACTCTCCGACAGTTGTACCGCACATCAGTAGCTCACGCAGTCACCTTACACGACATTAACAAGACAATTATCATGTCTCAGATCCCATGCTGTAGTGGACGCGCTCCAAAACAAGTGATCGAAATCCGCGAAGTTCTCTAAAAAAAACGGGTGGGGCCCGCACACAAGGGGGCCTGCTCTTAGGGCTCTGATCCCCCGAAATGGAATCCTGCGTGCGCCACTGCTCATACATTTTTTGGAATTGTTCCGTATGACCGCTTCGTTTTGCTGCGTGTTGTTATTGTGCTTTGTCCATGGTGCATCCCTCATTAAATACTGGGTTAATTTCCATAAAAGGTGCGCTAAATGTCTCCCAAATGTGCTATTTTTTCAACAGTGAGCTAAGTGAGTATAGGCTAAACTGGTACTTAAACTAGATGCTAAGGCAATGGTGCTAGAAATTTAGCACTACGTTGGAGCTGGTTTTTTACATAGCAGCCTTACGGTGCTAATTATGTAGCATAGTCGGACTGCTTGATTTAAGTAACATTGCTAAAAATAAGCACCCTAAAACGGTGCTAGGTTTAAACAGGTGCTGGCAAAAATTGGATGCTAAATGCCTAGCACTATTTAAGCACCATACAATCAGCTTGAAATGGGCAGCCTACATAGTGGTGCTGGTTTTTGACATTCGAAATAGCACACTTAGGGTCAGACTGGTTATTGATTCACCTTTTTTGTAAGGACTCAATCACGATTCATTTAGGAATATGAATGATTCAGTCACCGTTTGATTCATGGATAACCATTTTGAGAAATTATTCTTTCCAATTCAAAGAATCATTTTTTTTTTATCAAATCATGTTTGACTCACCATTGAAATAGCATTGCACAGTCGTTTTGATTCAATCAGCCTTGTTTCTATGCGGGTTTTGATTCAATCATGATTCATGAATAAAAAAAATCCGGTGGTGAATCGATTCTTCTCTGATTCCAGGTATTTTGATTGAACGATTCCAATCGATTCAATCAGAGTCGAATCAATAACCAGTCTGCTTAGGGTGCGATTTTTTTACAGTGTATAGGACGCCACATTGTGCGGCAACTGTGTCGCTCGCCCGCGCGCGACATATCTGACGCGGCGATACACTTGGCGCAACATTCGTGCGCGGCGCAACATCACGGACGCCGTCCGCGCGACGCGGCGCAACCGAACCGGTCACGTTCGACGCGCGGCGGCGTTTCGGCGAGACATGCTCCCGACACGTTCTGTTGGTAAGACCCAGACAGGAGTGTGTGACCGTCGGTGACGGCTTGCCCTTTCCGCGGCGGTCGTGTTTCACGTGTGGCCAGTGGACCGGTCAAGGTGTACTTAAGCCAAGCCGTGTGGTCAGAAGGCAACATTGGCCTGCGGTGACCGGTGAGCAGAGCTCAGCTCAGCTCAGCACGTGACTTCTGCACTGCAGTGACCTCCGCAGCAGCGCGACCTGACATCCGCTGCCGCCAACATGGTGCTCTCCAGAGGCGTCCTGCTCCTCCTGCTGGCCGCCGCTGTCTCTAGCGACGCCGTGAATGAAACTGCGGTGCATAGGTCGACACCAGATGGCGGGCTGCGCGGCGAGACCAACTCTGCGACCCCGCTAGCGCTTAGTCGGATCTACCGATCCGCCGACAGCGTAGCGGAGGGCCGCGGCTACAACGATAAAAAGTACAACAGCAAATACGGCGGGAAATACAACGGCGACAGTGGATACGGCGACAGTCACTACGGCAGCGACGGCTACAAGGGCGGCAAGTACTACGACTCGGATCACGGCCACCACGGCAAAAAGTACGGCGCGCACGGCCACGGCAACAAGAAGGGATACTACGGGGACCACGGCGACAGCCACCACGGCTACAAGGGCGGTAAGAAACACTACGGCGACAACCACGACAAGTACCACGGCAACAAGGGTCACAAGTACGGCAACAAGGGCTACTACGACAAGGGCCACAAGAACAACGGATACAAGAACGTTGACCACAAGGAGGACTACCACGCCAAGAAGAAGTTCTACGACAACTACCATGACGACGGCTACCACAACAAGTACAGCGACCACGACGGCTACTACGGAGGCAGTGACGGCAAGAAGTACGACGGAGGACACTACAAGAAGGGCCACTACGACCAGAAGAAGGGTCACGACGGGTACTACAAGAACGGCAACGACTACGACAAGTACGGAGGAAATAAGGGCAAATACGGCCACGACAATCACAACGACTACAAGGGAAGCCACGGCAAGTACCACAGTGATAATTACAAGAAGGGCGACCACCACGGCAGCAAGTATGGAGGCGGGTATGGTGGTGGCTATGGGGGCGGACACGGAGGTGGCCACGGAGGTGGCTATGGGGGCGGACACGGAGGTGGCCACGGAGGTGGCTATGGGGGCGGACACGGAGGTGGCTATGGAGGCGGGCACGGAGGTGGGCATGGGGGCGGATACCACTGAGGAACGCGAAGAGTTTATAGGACTGACCTCTTGTCAGAGGTCGATATAGAAATACGGTGTAAGTTTTTGTTATTAATCACTGCATTTTGTGCGACACTTGTAAATTAGAAGCATGTTTTGTGTCAACATTGGTTTTGTTGTAAACTGATGCTTTTGATTCCCTTTAAAGGATGAAATACACGATGACAATGAGATACCTGAGATATATACAATGAGATGCCTGATACCTAATATGCTCACATATTATCAAAAAGGATCTAGGCCATTTCGAAAATAGTACTCAGTCCCAATAATCCTGAGGCACAAAGCCTGTCTACAGTTATGGAAGTCATACAATGGGAATCCGAAACGGCAGTGCACACGACTTAATGATATTCGACTAGACATATCATCTTGAACTACCCACACCCAAACCAGGGACACCCAAACCAGGTAGACTCCGCTCGGGAAGACCCGTCCCGGGTGATCTGGCCTGACCCGCGCGCCCTCAGACCACGCGGCGCTGTACTTTCTCTGTCAGAGCGCTCCATTAGTGGTGAACGGGAGGTGGTCGGTCGTCCCCGGGCAGATGTATGGCCGATTGGTCGGCGGCACCTCTCCACTGGAGGTGCAGCCATAGGCCCCGGCGGTCTGGCCAAGACTTTCTAACGTGTTACGATGCTGGTGGAGGTTTAATTACAGTGGGTTGGTCTTGGCTGACATTGGATGGAGTTCGCTCAGAGAAGTTTGCAGTGAATTTACAGACATTATAAAAAGACACAGTAAACACATTTACACACATTTGTCACAGTTGTGTGCTGTAAGTGTTTACATTTCTCTTATAGGACATTTTATGTTGATTGAATGGAGCATGTGTTGGTCTGCTGTTGTAGATTCCTGGATAAATTTCCTGGATCCTGAAAAAATATCAAAATCTCTATGCGTTAGATTGGACATTGGTTCGCGTTTCCCCTAAAACTTGCATCTCTACTCTCTTTTAGCTAGTCGGTCGAGCCGCTCGGAGCTCCAACTCGGGATCACGACACACATGACTGGCGCATGGCACCGAGTCGCCTGACTGAACGGCTGAACGGCTGAACGGCTGAACGGCTGAACGGCTGGACGGCTGAACGGCTGAACGGCTGAACGGCTGAACGGCTGAACGGCTGAACGGCTGAGCGGCTGAACGGCTGAACGGCTGAACGGCTGAACGGCTGAACGGCTGAACGGCTGAACGGCTGAACGGCTGAACGGCTGAACGGCTGAACGGCTGAGCGGCTGAACGGCTGAGCGGCTGAACGGCTGAGCGGCTGAACGGCTGAACGGCTGAACGGCTGAGCGGCTGATCGGCTGAGCGGCTGAACGGCTGAACGGCTGAACGGCTGAACGGCTGAACGGCTGAACGGCTGAACGGCTGAACGGCTGAGCGGCTGAACGGCTGAACGGCTGAACGGCTGAGCGGCTGAACGGCTGAGCGGCTGAACGGCTGAGCGGCTGAACGGCTGAACGGCTGAGCGGCTGATCGGCTGCACGGCTGAACGGCTGAGCGGCTGAGCGGCTGAACGGCTGAACGGCTGAGCGGCTGAACGGCTGAACGGCTGAGCGGCTGAACGGCTGAACGGCTGAACGGCTGAGCGGCTGATCGGCTGAACGGCTGAGCGGCTGAGCGGCTGAACGGCTGAACGGCTGAGCGGCTGAACGGCTGAACGGGTGAGCGGCTGAGCGGCTGAACGGCTGAACGGCTGAACGGCTGA
>JAXIVJ010005034.1:0-2500 GCA_036785665.1 Chirona hameri
CTAAACACTACGCTAACATCAACACAACAATGTACAACAACTACCATTAACCAACTAAACAATCAGTTTCAATCTCTTAGCTTTGACTCTAACAATATAGAAGACTTTAACTCTCTTTTCACTAGCTCAGAATTAACACAAGCTATTAGTAAATGTGGTAAAACTTCCGTCAGGCCAGACCAAATTGAGTATTCCTTCTTTAAAAACTTAACTGAAACTGGTCTCAATAATTTGCTAACAGGCAAATTATAATTAGTTTTATCATTTATGACCTCTTTCTCGAAATTAAAATACAATAGTACCAACAAAACGTTATATTAATATTTCGATCACAGATCTTCATCAGAAATTATACATTACCAAAACAACAATAATCAGAATACAAGTTTCGACTGCATATTGTTTTCTATACCCGATACATATATCGGGTATAGGAAATCTTCGACATCACCATCCGTGAGAATCTCATTTCATCAACAAGTTTAACATAAGACGTCAGGGCAAGACCGACAGACCCGAGACAGCAGACAAATGCCGTACCATCTCAGACGCCTGGTAATGTTACCTGGCGGACTGTTCAAGTGACAGGTCAAACAACAAGAGGGTCAACAACTTATCCTCCCTGGTTCTCGACGCACCAAATTTAGCCATACTGTCGAAAGGACCTAACTTCGCGGTGTCACAGTCCATTTCCAAGAAGGTACTACTAGAAGTAGAAAAAAGCGTCGAAAGATTGGCCTACGCCAAACGGTGGATAGAGGACATAACCCGTCGGAAGCGAAGCGCAGGACCAAATCAAGCAACCAATGAGCCAGCCGGAGATGGAGAAGCCCGACATCAAAATTATCCCAGAACGAATGAAGATGCCACAAGACAACAACAAGAATACCGCTTCGGCCAAGTCTGCCGCCAGATAAACAAGGACCAGGTGCGACAGGACGTTAATCTGCCGCCAATCAGACGAGAGGACGTTTCTCAGCCGCCTCCAGACGTAAACAACGAAAAAGGACGGAGAGATCGAGACACGGGCGATCTGCAACAGAATAACGGTGACCCGGTGGACGGCGACGGGCGACGAGCACAAGAGGGCGTCACGGCAGGACAGCTGGACGGCAGCGACCAGGTGGGCGGAGACGAGCGCCACACGTCCCAAGGTAGCGTTCCTAATTTGAATTTTAGGTTTACAGACACCAGTAAAAGGTTCCCGCCCCCTTATAATGTAGACGTTGAGCGCAGCCTGCACAAACTGAAGCTAGATGTAGTGCGTACCTATACAAATCACAGAACTGATAATGGTAACGTAAGAACCGATGAAACCGAGTTTATCAAAGATCTAGGTAAAAATGAAAACGTTATTGTGAAACAAAGCGATAAATGCAGGGGTCTAGTGCTTCTTGACAAGAATGACTATAAGGACAAAGTAGATGCTATTTTGAATGACCCCCAAAAGTATGAGAAACTCCAGAAAAAATACCGTCCCAAAAAAAGGCTAAAACTAAACAAGTGTTTAAATCTGTAACCAGGAACAAACTTCCAGATAAAGTTGTGGAGGAACTGACGCCTAGGCATAGCAGGACACCCGTTTTTACAGTATACCTAAAGACCACAAGCCTGCTGCTCCTTTGCGTCCTGTCATTTCAGGCTCGGGGGACCCACGGAAAAGAAAGTTTGCCTTCTTGAAACGATACTTAAGCACCTTTTGACATTCATCCCCACCCACCTCTGGGACACAAAGGATTTCCTCTCACGAGCAGCGGACCACAGTAGATCTCGGCCACTACCCGAAGGGGCCATCTTTTTCAGTATGGATGTGATCAATCTATATGGTAGCATACCAGTAGCAGAAGCGATAGATGCCGCCAAGGAGAAACTCTAGATGCATGGCCAGGACATTAAGACGTTTGGGCTCAGCTATGAGGATATTTGTATTCTATTGGAGCAGTGTCTTTGCAATAACGTCTTCTCGTTTGGGGATGACTTCTGCAGGCAGAACCAGGGCATCGCTATGGGTAACCCTTGCGCTCCTCCTTTAGCGATCATTGTATTGGATAGGTTTGAGCAGCAGGCTTTGGCGAACGCAGTTCACAAACCGGACTTCTCAGTCAGATATATAGACGACTATGCGGGGATTTGGACACATGGGGAGCAGGCACTATTAGAGTTCCTTCAGTATCTCAACAGCCTACACCCGAACCTGTAATTCACACTGGAGGGGGACACTCAAAAGTATCCAAGTTCATAAAAACCCCAAACTTAAATTCATAGTTGGCCAGGTCTATCGACCACCTAAACTGAATCCCGCCATTTTCCTGACTGAAATGGAGATCTGTTTAAAAAAACATTACATCAAGGAACGCCACAGTAATTATCTGTGGTGATTTCAACTTCGATCTTTTCAAAGCGGACGAGGACAATATTGTTCAAGATTTTTAAAAGTATTTTCCTTGTATATGGCTTCCTACCTACAGTCTGTAAGACCACCAGACTAGCAGAAAATAGA
>JAXIVJ010005034.1:7500-30000 GCA_036785665.1 Chirona hameri
TTTTTTTTGGGGGGGGGGGGGGTGGGATGGGAGGGGAGTTGTTTTCGCCCACCCCGTAGTCCAGCCTATAGCTATATGCCGCCGCGGGTGGGGAGGAGAACCACTCCCCTCCGGGGCGGGGAACCGAATGACTTGCGCCAGTAGCCAGACTCGAACCCGGAACCCTTGGATTCCGAGTCAGACGCTCTACCAACTGAGCCACCCGTCCAACTCTACCAACTGAGCCACCTGTCCAGCTCTACCAACTGAGCCACCGGGTCGATCCACTGCAGACAATTGTTAGTTGTTTTTTTGGGGGGGGGGGGGGTGGGAGGGGAGTTGTTTTCGCCCACCCCGTAGTCCAGCCTATAGCTATATGCCGCCGCGGGTGGGGAGGAGAACCACTCCCCTCCGGGGCGGGGAACCGAATGACTTGCGCCAGTAGCCAGACTCGAACCCGGAACCCTTGGATTCCGAGTCAGACGCTCTACCAACTGAGCCACCCGGCCCCCCCATTGTGTTAGGCTTATTGACTGTCCAGCGCGGCTTCCAGGGGAAACAGGTCTCGGTCGCACTTTTCCTTAACCTGAGAGCCGTGTTTGACAGTCAATAAGACTGCATTAAGTAAAGGTCCATAAGGCCGGAATCCGTGGTAGACTCGCCAAATTCATAATCAATTTTCTTAAAAACAACTTTTAACGTAAGTTGCGGAAACACCTATTCTTCCAAACACGATCAGGACCACGGTGTCCCGCAGGGATCTGTCCTCTCGACAACCCTATTTGTAATAATGATTAATGGCATTTTTAGCAATATTAACAAGATTAACCAACAACTCAAATTTGCAATGTACGCTGATGACCTGGTTGTGTTGCTATTCACTCCACTCCAGTGTTGATCGAGCCAGCACAATTTTACATGTCTGTGTCCGCCCCTGTAGCTCAGTGGGAGAGCGCTGGACTACTGACCTATCCCGGTAGTGACAGCCCGGGTTCGAGTCGCTTCGGCGCTCGCTATTTGCTCCCGACTGAGATGACCTGCGGCCGGTGGCAGCGGTCGCACTCAAGTTCAGGTGACGTCAGTGAGCAGGGCGGACCGTGTCCAGGTATGTCTGGCACGTACAACTTTCGTCTCTAAATTCTGCCGGCCAACAGGAATTGCGCGATCGGGTGGTGAGGTCAGAACCTGCACAACAAGCTCTGCTTAGCGCGGATCCTGACCTCGGAAATCCATCCATACAAAACATTGGGACTAAATTTATTATTTTTTATAAAAAAATCATCGATATGGTGCTACCAATGAATGGGGTTTGGAAATTTCTCCCAGTACATTTGCGACTCTAATTTTCTCGAAAAAGCCTAATTATGTTGAACCATATATTCCATTAAGATAAAATAACCAAATTTGTTGTCAAATCCCTTTGTCAAAACATTTAAACACTTTGGCATAACGCTAGACTCACGTCTCCGTTTGTCCCACATTTCCATGACATAGTTCAGAGATGCACTCGACGTATTAATATTATGAAATCATTAGCCGGTCGGGAGTGGGGCGCAGACCGGTCCACTCTCCTCCAACTGTATACCTCCCTGATACGTCCAATCCTGGACTATAATGCATTCTTATTTGATGATATATGTTCCAAAAAAATACAAACTTGGAAACTGTCCAGAATGCTGCCTTGCGCATAGTGATTGGCGCCTGCTGAACAACCAATACCACAAACCTGCATATAGAAACTAACATTCAACACTCTGCCGCCGACGCAAATATCAACTATTACGCTTTTACGCCAAAGCAAACTCAGCCAACACGCCCAACATTCCAGATTGTAAACCAGCCCCTACCCACCAAACGGCTATCACTAATTCAAAAGCGACACCCTCTGATCAACCTCCGAATTTCACAAAAACTCGTGGCTATTCAACATACCACACCTTCTAACACTATGCCGACACCACCTCTCACATTACACCGACACGACACACACCGCCTCTTCACACACAACAAAAACACAGTCACGGCGGCAAAGACACACACTTCCACGAACACAAATTGCAACACAGCACCTACACATTTATATACACAGATGGTTCCCGGGACGCTGGTCGAACCGGCGGAGCCTACAAAGTAAACAATCGTATTAAAGGGAAATAATGACCTTTTGATTTTGTTAGCAACAATTGCTATCGTTATGGTTTTACATTTCTACTATCGTTATACTATCGTTATGGTTTTACATTTTTTATTCAAATTTAAGAATTAAATAAAATTATCCCAAATTCAAAGTTGTAAGTTTGGAGAATAAAAATACAAAACAAGTATCTTGTGTACTTCATGAAGGTCATTGACAAATTAGTCCTTCCCTACCATTGTTACGTCGAGTGCGGCATTTTTGGAGGCTCTGTGACGTTTCCGATAAAACTGATCCGTGAAGCATCCGTGATGCATGACTGACTATCAGTATAAGTCATGAATAACCACAACATGCAAACTATGCCAACTCGAATGAAATAAGGGCAAAATGATTTGAACCCTAGGCAAGCAAGTATTCGCAAAGCACTCGGCACTGCGCCACAGTGGCAAAAGGCGAGGGAAATGCATATTGGATACAATATTATTACGTCATAAGTTTCTGAAGTGTCAACTACTATGAAATACAGTGATAAAATACCTTTAATAATGATTAACAAGAAAATTCAAACTTGAAAAAAATACCTTGAATAAGTCTTTAATTAGCTTTCAACTCAAAATCAGATATATTTTGCAATGCTCCACAAGAATGGCACGAGTGACGTCATGAACGAAGATTGCTACGGGACTTGGGTATAATAAACGGGAATATGGGGCGATAGCCTTTGACGATACCCGAACGCTGCTCGGACACACGCTAGCAGCGTTAGTAGCGCTTTCGTTCTCCATGACAACCAGGCGTCAGCCAATCAAAAGCCAGAAAGGGAATACGTTCTGGCTTTTCATTGGCTCACGCCTGGTTGCCATGGAGAACGAAAGCGCTACTAGCGTGCGTTCGAGCAGCGCTCCGCTTCTCAGCAAATAATCAGGAACAACTCGCCACAAATGGTTAAGTGCGCCGAGAAGCATGACAATGACTTTGTAAACAAGTCGCCGACGCTAAATAGGTCGCCGTCGATGTGCATCGATGAGCTTCCGATTTAATTGCCAGTTTTGTGTTATTGTTTGTTAGTTGTTTTTTTGGGGGGGGGGAAATCTTATTTTTCATGATAATATAAAGCATAGTGTTATATACAGCCACATACAAATTATACAAAACTCATAATGTTGAACACAAGTGAAGCGATTTTCAAAAATTGAGGGTCGCAACCACTAACTATGCCGCCGTTGATGTGCATCGATGAGCTTCCGATTTTATTGCCACTTTTTCCAATCGCTGTTAGTTTTAGAGGATCGCCGGGCATATAATCATAACAAGCAGAACGCACAATATATTTTCCACTCCATTGCGTAAAAAAGCAATACGGGAAAAGTCCGCAGTTTGATGAGGACCAAAAGTACTTGGCAAGTACCGGTCGTTAAAAGTGTGGAACGCTTATCAACTATAACTTGAAATATCTTCCGGTAGGAAAGTTTTCATGCAAAATGTGATGAATTTACAATATATTTTGGTCTCGTCTGGCGATTTCAAGTGCTAACTCCATTTTTGTGGGAAAGGGTTATTATTTCCCTTCAATAACTTCCGCCTCCCTGATATAAACGGGGTTTTACAGCCGAGCTTTCAGCAATATTATTAGCATTAACATATATTCGATCTGAAAAACTAAAGAAAGTAGTTATTTGTACAGATTCAGTCACCTCACTCTCCGCCATTTCTTCAATTCGCGACTACCGCAATAAATTAGCCAAATTGAGTCTGCAGTCCCCTCCAAAAAATAATCTTCCAAGCCCGCTACCGGACATATTAAATTACATTCACCATCAATTTGACACATTGCGCCAACGCGAATGAGACGCCGCTCCGCACTTCCACCTACACCCAATAAAACCAAAAGTCACTCATTACAAATTACATCAGAATTACATCAGAATTGCAGAGAAAATGAAGTTGTTTTAGCGCACCTCAGAACCGGACACTAGAATCACACATAACCATATATTCGAAAAACTACCACCTCCTGCCAACATTGCCCAGGTTACCCACGGTAGACAATCAAACATGTTCTCATTTACTGCCCTGTTCATAACGTCAAATGCCAGCAAATCATTAATTACACACGGCACAATAACATCACATTGAATCTCCAAACGCTCTTGGGTGACGACTATCTGGAACTAATTAAATTAGCCTCTTCTTCGATTTCCTTTATCGAACACGCTTAGTTAATCGAATATAACGTTTTTTTTACCTAGCGCAATTTGGGCTCTATGCGTAGGTTTTTCCCCTTTGCCATAGACGCTGGGTTCGTATTATTTAGGACTTTTCTCCCATATAAATACACCCCACAATAAGGTCTCGCCGGGGTGCCGGCGCCAGGGAGACTGGCAACAGTCCCCCGTTGCTGCAATGATGGCATCCCGACTCTATCAACACTAACACCTTTCTCAAGTGTATGTCCAAGTGTATGTATGTATGTAATACAATATGTATGCATGTGTGTCTCGTGTTTTACTTAGTTTTTACTTTGAACGAAATACTTAAAGGGACACTACCTTAACATTAGTTTTGAGTTGAGATAGCCATGTTGTTGGATTTGCATTGAAATTAAGTAGGGTAGCAGTTAAAACAACCACATATGTCTAATCAAAAAGAAATTCGGCTTGATCTTGACAATTGTAACGAATAAACCCCACGTGTATTGGAATAGGGGTCTAAAGCCGATGGCGTCACCTCTCTTTACCAAATGGTGATGATAGTTGACTTGTGGGTCAACTATCCTTTCCGACAACCATTCCGACTCCGACCGCCGCCGGGTCAGGTCACACGGTGCTGCTCTGCCCAGCCTGCCCACTCACTGCGTTTGTGAGGGGAGCGAGCGCGAGCCACAGTGTCAGTGTTTGCGAGCCTGGCCTAACTAGCGGTGGCGGCGAGTGTACTGGTGTTTGAAATCAACTAGCAGGTATGGACGAGGCAGGAGTTAAACGTGCTCTCATCGAGGCAATGCAGGAGCCGGCGCTCCTTCAGATGATCAAAGAGCAGGTGAGAGCGGCAGTCGCCGAAGCGCTCAAGGAAGCGGTGTCTGCTAAAGACCACGAGATAGAAGCACTCCAGGAGGAACTCAAACTAGAGAGCAAGTTAACGATCTAGAACAATACTCGAGAAGGCTCGGCCTCAACATATCGGACATTCCCGAGGGTGGCGTCAACGAAGACACGAATCGGCTCGTCGTTGACACGGCCAAGATGGCTGGGGTCACACTGACACCCAACGACATAGACCGCTCCCACCGAGTGGGAGTCCCAAAAGCCGGTAAAACTAGAGCCATCATAGTTCGACTAACACCTTCGTTAAGCGCCAGGAGCTATATAACGCTCGCAAGGAGCTGAGGCAGGCGCGCACGACCTCTCATCGAGGCAATGCAGGAGCCGGTGCTCCTTCAGATGATCAAAGAGCAGGTGAGACAGCGAAGAAGACGTTCATTCCGGACAACCTGACGCGCGAAACTCAGTATACTCTCTTCAAAGCGCGCCAATTGAAAAACGAGAAGAAAATATGGGCGGCGTGGTCTGACGTTGGCCGTCTGAAGATCAGAGTGCGGGAAGGTGGACCCACGAAGATCGTCAGGTCACTGGACGATCTGGTCAAGCACGCCGGCCCTCTGCTGCAGGACCGACCGGAGGCTGCACCCACTCGGGAGGCGGACGAGGGCCGCATCACCAGACAGCGGTCAAAGCATTGATGGAGTAGTGCAGCAGTGCTGGAGACGCTCGCCTCGGTCACTGGTCTCCCATCCTCACGTGCCTGACATCGCCCCTGGTCTATCTCTTGCCTTCGCTCGCCCTACGCCTCGCGCCGCCTCTGGCGCGTGACCTGTGCCCCGCTGCCGGGCGGCCGGCGCGGGGATCGCCAGTGAGCGGGCGCGTGTAGCGGAGGCCGGCGGGGCCTGGTCAGACTGGTAGGCTGAGGACTGGTGGACTGAGGACTGGCGACCCGACTGTCTGGTGGGCTAGTCTAACGAGCTACTGGACTAGACGAACGAGCAACTGGTCTGGTCTGGTGGACTGCCCGGTGGACTGGAGGGTCGGAGCTCTGACCTCAGCTGGTGACTGATAAACTGGACTCTTCTTGCCCGACGGTTCAGCGTTACAGCAGACCGGGGGGCTGCTGTGCCTGTACTTCGTCAGCAGTCGTCGGTGATACAGGTTACTTGGCACATCTGCTGCCATGGCTTTCCTCTGCTACAGCCAATGTTGTCGCTTTTTCCCGCTTATATCGCCTGGTTAACTCGCGGAAAGCAATCCTCACAATGCTGAACTTGCATAAAAAAACGCTGACTATCCTCGCATTCTGATACGAATTTCTTTCGTGTTCCAGTGTATTATTGACTGACCCGTGTCAACCTGTGTCAGCTGTGTCAACCTGTGTGCCAGCTGTGTCAACCTGTGTATATGTACTGCAATTTGGGCCACCATGTTCAAGTATAATTTACAAAAATACTGTACGCATTGTACATTGATGTTTTCATTTATGTTATATATTCAATTCATGTTTGTTCATTTGTTATGTTATGTATTCAATTGTTATGTTCAGCATAACAATTTGAGGCGAACGTTATGCGCTGCTTTCGGAAAAAACGATTGTGATGCTGCGATGAGCGATCGGCAACGTATTGCGACTCATGCTTAGTTCCTACCATGAATTAATGTACATGTTTTTCCAGTGCAGCTCGCCGGGTGTATATGGAAGCGTTCGAAGTTGTAGCATTCAATGCTTGTACCATCCAAAACAGCACCATCTAACGCTTGCGATATCCAAATTTCGCCCGGGTAGGGGACATCGTCATCATCCAAGCTAGCAGCAGCTAAAATCGTGGTATCCAGCCACATACAAAGTAGTGGCAGCCAAAGCTTGCGACCTCCAAAAATAGAACACCGAGGACATCTATCTTCCGGGAACTATTGGTTCAAATATCGCCCGGTAGATGTCTCACCATAGCCAGTGGTTCGACGAAACGCTAGTTGAGCGACGTCCCTGGGACACGGTGGAATGGTGTACAGTGGAACCCGTCATTGTCAGTGACGCCGCCGCCGCCCGCGGGGTCTCAGCCGACCGCCCGGCTGCGCCGGGCTGTGCGCCCTGGCGGTAGGTAGCCTTGCCTGCTGGCGGGAGAAATGTTCGCTTCTGCTGAGCCATGGGAACCGTAGGAGCCCGTTTATTTCCTTCGTGTTTTAGCTGAGTGTGCATTGATCTGGGCATGATGATTTTAGTGAGTAGGTTTTCGGTACATATGGAGCTATCACTTTAGGGTGTTTAGTTGTTTTGCCACTTAACCCTATTTGTAACAGGCTCCTGGCTACCCCTATTTGTAACAGGGGGGCGGATCCCCCCCCCCCGGAGATCTCGAGATCTACTCGTCCGATTTTCAAAAATGAAACGGTGTTTGGTTCCCCTCAACATGATCTACATTTCTAAATAATAAAACAAAAATCTAAATTTTGGATAGGGGGGCAACAGGGGGGCAAAACTACAAATTTTAGTGGTATTTTTGATCCAACATAGCTTTCATGTTTATCTACCGATTTTAACACAACTAATAGGAATCGATAGAGATTTAATTGGAAATTGATATATGATGGTGACGTTTGAAAATTCAAAAAATCATAGGCGTGGAGGTCACTCAATATGGGGGTGAAGTAAATGCGGAATAAAAACATTTTTTGATGTTGTTTTTTCATAAATGAAATGGTATGTGATTGTGACGGACAAAACAGTTATACATCATATTTTTTGCCATAGGCGATACCAGGTTAGTGAAAAAGGAAGGTCAAATGGGAAAAAAAAATATTAACCGCAGACAAGTTGCTACCCAGCACTATAAATAGTTACTGATCGTAGATAGTTCCTTTTTGCATGTTGCACTTCATCATAGGCGTATCCAGGATCCAAACTGGGGCGGCGCAAGACCTTTTGATAAGTATATTATCCGCTTTTATGATACTAACTAGTCAACAGTGACTATTTCACTTACAACTTCAATTAACATTGGTTACCCCCCTTTTTACCCTACCTGGACTCGCCTATTTTCTTATAATCGCTGGTAGAGTAGCCTGTGGTGCGTGTTTCATCCGAAAACTGCAGTATGTTATGACATTGTACGTCCATGCCTCTTAGTTTCCTTGCAATAATATGACCCCCTTTCTTCCATTCCTGAGCGCGCCTCTGCAAAAATGACTTAATTCCCTTTTCTGGCCTCATATGTGCATATATGATTATAAGCTAAACGTCTATTGCGCCGTTATCGCTGGCATATCGTCATCACCATGCCAGTCACCCCTCTTTTCGTGTGCCTGAACACGCCCCTGAAACTCTATATGTAATATATTATGCAAATAATGGAAGCAGAAGCTATGTTTTACATCTTGATAGCTATACATGTCCCTTACATTGCTCTATTAGCGTCCCGCCAAGCATTTAATACTTCCTGGAACCCCCCCCCCTTTTTCAAGCCCCTGAAACCGCCTCTGCCATGCAATTTGTATGATATTTCATTAACATCAACTAATTTGCACTTGTTTCAATCACCGTAAACCGATGAAACGCTTTCATACTTGAGGCAGTTAGGAAGAAACCCGTGAAGGTCGCATTTCCGTAATATCGCCAAATGTCGCCTCCGAACCCACCCAAAACTGTGCCCTGAAACCGCCTCTGTTCAGGTTCGGAACTCAAAATTTTGAATCCAAATGCGGTATTCAATTCTATGAAAAGACCCAAAATTGAATGGGCCTGCTCCCAGCCATTCTGGAGATATCTGCGAAAAACATGAGGGGGGGGGGGGGGTCGGAATCCGCCCCCCGTTATAATAGGGTTAAAGGCCAATAGGTCACTTTGAAAGTTGTCTTGAAATTGTGCTATACGGGGTATTTCGAGCTGAAAAAAAAACAAATATGGTATTTGTTTGGACGATAGATGGATGTCCGTCGAAAAAATGAGCATGTTTCTCTTTTCTCCTTCATGGCCATAACACAAATTGCGTGACAATTATGACGTCATGCATATGGTATAGCTTGGATATGGAAACTATTGCACACAATAACGACGGACTTTAGACATATATACGCAGGCTGCGTGTAACGTAAACAACCGTTGTGGGAATCCGAAACAAGTTTCGTGGAAATGAATCTTCTTTTAAAAGGGGCCACTAGTGCTGTGTCGAAATTACTTAACGTTTGGAGCTAATTGTTTCACACAACCCATTTTTCGATCTGCTCTACAAATCTGCTATCTCAGTTCAAAACTCCATGTTAAAGGTGAACTATTCCCTTTAATAAGCTGGAGTAGGGATCCTTGTACCTCGCTTAGATACGGTAAGTATATGTATGTACCTACAAACCAGTCAAACGTTCTCATTGGATAGGGAACCAAGCTGGCGATTGTTCAACGTTCTTTTCCAATGTGAGGGAGCACTTTGTTTTTTGTTTTGACCTCAGTTGACCTAAGATGACCTTGTAGGGGTCACTGAGCAACAGTTGCATAGGGTCATCAAGAATGGGCTATAGAAACATGATCCTGAAGTAATTGGTCTGATGTAATGCGTATTCTCTGAATGGGAGGCATTTTCATATCTTCATATTGACATATAATGGGGAGGTCACGGAATCGACCTGACCTTAGGTCACAGATATACACAAATCTGCTGTCAATCAATATGCGATGTGTAGGTATTTAACCCTCGCCCGTGCAGCGTCCGATCAGTGCGTGACCGTGCAAGGGGGGGGGGGATTGGTACGACCCCCCACCAGCGTTTCGCCCCTAATTGGGCTAGAGCTTCGATTAAAAAACGAGCGTATTGCTTGTCAAGAGAGTAAGCCATTGATATTCGATTTTAAAGTCCTAGGTCATTAGATGACCTCTGAAGTCATGCCAATGACCCAAAATTCAACCAAATGGTAAATCCGTATCAAATTGAATTTAATCGAGCTAGAATCGCGAATGAGCATATAATTATGCTAAATGGATGCCAAATTTGAAATCAGCGTAACAAAATGTCATAGAAACTGCCAAATTCCAAAAAGGTCATGTCGGGTCATGTCAGGTAATTTGAGGTCAGTGACCTCGGTTGATCTTTAGGGGCGCATGATCCCAGTGGAACATATAATTATGTAAAATGGATCCCATATTTGAAATCAGCGTCACAAAGTGTCCTAGAAGCCAAAAAAGTAATATGAGGTCATCGGATGTAAGTGACCTCGGCTGGACTCTGAAAAGGTCAATGGAGGTCACAATCTCAGTGGAAACCACAACTGTCACCTGGAAACACCTGTGCATATGATCCTGAACGACAAAGACTATGAAACTGCACAAGTTACAAGGATTAATACTACGGGGCGCCAGTTGCGCCTGACATGACCTTGAAAAACAGGTCAAAGGTCACGGGTCATGTGACCTACAACTTTAGAAATTGCATAATATGTGTCAAATTGTTCACCAGTACGGTACTGAAAGTTTCATCGTAATCGGTTGATATTTACGCGAGTTATTCCCGAAAACCCGAGGGGGTGGCATCAACCCCTGCACTGGCGAGGGTTAAGCCTAATCCAATTATGTGAGTTTAAAACTGCTCGGACAAACACTGTTCCCTGTGCACCACCATTATTTTTTTACGAAGATTGGGTCACTTAATGCAACCTGGTGACCTGACCTGAAGTGACCCGAAGTAAAACAAATATTGCAAAATGTGGTTCATTGAAGCCGTAACAGGTGCACGACAATTTGTTACAAAGACACAACAGGTTATCACGATCGATCAGTAAGCTGTTTGAACAGAAGTGCATCAACATATTATAACAATGTCAAACACACACCAATCGTTTTTGCGCTATTTAAAGGAATTATACGGGTTTTTCCCAGAATAAATGAGTTGCATAGTAAAACGTACTTATAAAGGTGGTAGAAGTCCCACGCTAGCCACATTTTTCAGGAAATTTCAGGAAATTAATAAGCAATATTTGAAAAATAAACTTGTTTTGTTCCAACAACACCTGTTTTTCCCATAAAATTCGATATTTTTCATGATTCTTCATGCCGATACGCCACCACCAAATTATCAACGCTATAGGCCAGAGATAAGAAAACCACAAAACCCGAACGAACAGTGTGTAGTAATAAAGAGTCCCGTAAGTTTTGAATTGCATAATCATTTTGTGATCCAGAAGGACTTGCAGATAATTCAAAACTCTAAAATTGATTGCTGCAGATTCTAAGATGACAAATGTGGTGGACAGTAATCCCGATCAAGTACTCTTTATCTGATACAAATCTCGAAAAACGCCAAAGTTTTAATGCTGATAATTGCTGAAATAATAGACTAAATGCGCATTGTGGTCCCTGTTATATGTCTTAAACGTGTTTAAAGCTCATACAACCGCAAAAGAGTGCATTTCCTTTCAGGACGGAAACCCGTATAATCCCTTTAATGAGATAGTGCGTATTTCCCAGAAAAACCGGCTTACGTACCTATACTCAAATACACAATGCTTCCTGCTCGATAGAGACTGGTAAAGTTTTTAATCATGCCGCTTGTTGCCAGTCCAATATGGACCAGTAGAATACAACTAACAGCCACTGAATCGGATCCAACGACCACCGTCGTCACATGGGTGCTCAAAATGTTCGCGTTTAAGCCGGCGATCCACTAATAAAACGTCTCTTGGGTTGGTTTTAAGGTAGTCAATTTTGGTTTGCGCGCTGTCTCTGGCCGACGTAAATTCGACCACATATCGGACGTGCGAGATGCACTGGGCTGGCTCACCGCCCGGCAACTGTACGAACTTTAATCTCTCCACCTTCTTCACAAAATTTCCCAGCTTCCCAGCTTTCGGCCAATTCTGAACTTCGTTCCAGAAGCACCCGCCAGGACGCTGATTTGGCCCTCCCGCGCGTGAGAACTACAACCGGCAAGTGTCGCTTTTTATATAGTACGGTGCAGCGGTACAACACCCTGTCTCGGGACATTCGTGACGTCTTTACCGTCATTTAAACGTAAAGTTGGCACTCTTTTACATGTCATCTGATGTGCTGTGCTGGATGTGTGTGCTTGCGATCGTGTATTGTGTGTGTTTTGTTGTTCTACTCAGTGCACGCATGTGTGTCGTTTTTAACATGTATCTCATCTTTAAACCCTGACACGACGCTCAGAATAGCCGGTTGTATGTATCGGAGTGTTTTTACCGTAAATACAGTTTGAAGCTGTAAAATGGCATCGGTTACTCGAGGACTAACAAAACTCGTGATTCCGCCCTCCCGTCCCGCCGATTTCTGGTAGCCGTTAGGTGTTGGTGAAAGATAAATATGGAGTGATGATGTGAGGGCGGCAGACCCGGGGCGGGCGGGTATCACATTACATCGTGGGAGAACGCGCCGTCGTGACGTGACGCGCCGAGCGCCGCCGTACTATGGATCGTCCATATATTACGTAACGCTTTCTTCGGCAATATTCAACACCCTGTTGAATATTGCCGTTTTAATGTAACGCTTCGTAACGTTTCGACTGAGCCCCGTATATAATTAAGTAGCGCAAACATGTTTGAAGTTTGAACCCCCCTCCCCCCTAGCCTCTGTAAAACATACAAAATCATGCTTAATGTAGCATGAACATCGTCGTGGCGGTCAATATCTTGAATTCCAGACCCTGTGCTAGTCACTCGTATAGGCTGTGTATGATTCTGTTATTGTTTCCGTTTAAGGTTCATTTTAATTGTCCAGCTTTACGATAACACCCGTGCGACCCCCTCCAGCTATGTAATATATGTGTATATATTCATATACAGACAATTATGGCATACATGACACAGGAAAGTAAACACATAGGCGGACGCGTTTCGTCATTAATTACTTCATCAGCACCAGATGTGTATACACAAGATGAAATAATGCACACACTCAAGAAAAGCTATACATCACAGTTTCAATCTGTTCGATTTTTTTTAAGTTCTAGAAGTTCTAGAAGAATGTGATATAAAACTTGTTATAATATACAATCATACTGAATTATATAATCGATGTCGCTAACGCAGAGAACGGTGGCGTAATATTCCAGAAACTGAGAGGTGAGATTAACTCAGGTTACTTTTATGGAAACTCAGACACCCAAAGAAGTTATCCCTATTAGACCAATCATTTTGCATGGATTCCCACGCCAGCTTACAATGTAGCTGAATTATTTCACCTTGCACACCGAAAACTTATTCCCTGAGATCGTCTGAAGAATTCATAGAAATACTCAGAGTACGGGATAGGCATGGCACCCTGGCATCTCTTGACGCATCTTCACTCTTTACGAATGTCCCTGTCGATCAGATGATTGATATGCTTCTTGAGAACGTGTACTCTCATGCGTTTATCCCGGCGCCACGTGACCTAGAGCAAGAGCTAACTCAAACGTCTCTTTGAGATATGCACAAAAGACACTCTTTCCTTTTGCACCCAGAGGGCAAGCTTTGCCGACAGATCGATGGGGTGGCAATGGGTTCCCCTTGGGGTGTCATTTGCGGAAACGATATGGCACAGATAGAATTACTGACCTTAGAGAGCCTAGAAGAAACCTTTCACGTACTGCCGGTACACTGATGACATATTTGTTGATATTCTTGACGAGGAACAACTCATGTGCCTCAAATCCGAACTTGAAGACAAATCAATTATCAAATTCACGTTCGAAATGTCAGTAAACTACCGAATTCCATTTATAGATGTAACAGTTGATGCTTCAAATAAAACAATCGTTACCTCGGTTTACAGGAAACCCACTGATATTGGTAGATGTCTTAAAAGGATTATACGGGTTTCCGTCTTGAAAGTAAATGCACTTTTTTACAGTTGTATGAGCTTTAAACACATCTAAGACATATAACAGGGACCTCAATGCTCATTTAGTCCATTATTTCAGACATTATCAGCGTTAAAACTTGGGCGTTTTTCGAGACTAGTATCAGATAACGAGTACTTGATCGGCATTACTGTCCACCACTTTTATCTTAAGATCAATTTGAGAGTTTTGAATTATCTGCAAGTCCTACACTGGATCACAAAATTATTATGCAATTCAAAACTGACGGGACTTTGTATTACTATACACTGTTCGTTGAGGTTTTGTGTTTTTGTGGTTTTCTTTTCTCTGGCCAGTCTGGCTTTTCTCAGCGTTGAGAATTTGGTGGTGGCATATTCATTTTTTGGCATGAAAATTCATGAAAAATATATAATTTTATTCGAAAACTAGGTAACTGCTGCTGTCGTTGGAACAAAACAAGTTTATTTTCTTTCAAATATTGCTTATTTTACCGGAAATATGCCATACGTGAGGTGTTTTTATTAGCATAAAAGAGATGACTGGCTCTGCCTCAGCCGGTCCTGCAGAAAATACGCGGTGGCATCACCGCGCACTTTGGAATGTCCTTACGTGCAGAAGAGGTAATTTCCAGAAAAATGTGGCTGTCGGCAATAGGCGCGCACGCGGGGGACGGCTGGCGGAGCGGCGCCTGGCCACTACTATTATTACTTTCGGATCCCCTGGTCAAAACGGGACCGTCCCGTTTGGAGGCGGTGCCCCTATATTTCGAAAACCCCTGAAGTTAGGGGGCGGAAGTTTTCGAAGCTGTGTTAGGACGTCGCTCTCCCTATGTGACCAGAAAACTGTTGATCCAGTCCATCTAGAACACACCTTGGTACTTACTTAATGAGTTACCTATTATATGGATGTATTACTATTAAATTATGTATATGTTAAATTTTCAATAATAATTCATCACAATTAATAATTAATTATAGAATAAGAAATTCGTTAATTAAATCCGTTGCAGACTATGGTCACTAGCGGATCCAGGGGGGGGGGGGGGGGATTGCGGCCATGAATCCCCTCCAAAACGCCTGAAATCGGCACAAAATTGACACATTTCCTGATATGGAAGACAATCTAAGCAACTTTTACAAGGGAAAGTTTGTTTAAAATCGGCTATCAATGCATAACCAAGCGAAATACGATGAGTTTTCAGAATTATGTGATATTTTTTTTGGGGAGGGGGATTGCGGCCATAAACCCCCTCCAAACCGCCAGAAATCGGCACAAAATTGACACATTTCCTGATATGGAAGACAATCTAAGCAACTTTTACAAGGGAAAGTTTGTTTAAAATCGGCTATCAATGCATAACCAAGCGAAATACGATGAGTTTTCAGAATTATGTGATATTTTTGGGCCCACCACCCGTCCCCCCCCCCTCCAACCACCGTTCTGGATCCGCCAATGACTATGGTAGTAGCAGTACCATACGCTAGTACCATCAGGTTTATCGGAATGGGCCGGTAATCGCATATCGAAACGTGGCAGCTGACGCCCATCCTCGTGAGTGATTTTCTTGGCCTTAGCAGCAAGTGGCGTAGTGCCAACGCAGCATCAAACTTAGTTTTATAATTGCCATTAGCTTTCTCACGGTCTCGATGTGACGTTCCCCACTCCGTCGGTCTGCACCGCTCACGCCTCACCCTCCTCCCCGCGCGACAGCTGCCGGCCGATGCGAGGCGACACCGGGTCCAGTGTGGTGTCAGATGTCCATTCGCATAAACATATTCCACTGTAGCCGACTTGCGTGTTAGAGTGACAACGTCATCACCACGCTACTCCCTCCATCTAGCGGGTTTCACTGCAACTAGTAGTTCCAATATGACCGCGCCAGACAGTTTTGGATGGCGCAAGCTTGACTGTCACGGCTTTGTGTGTGGCTGTATGCTACGGTTTTGGATGCGGCGAGCACCATTTTGGATGCGGCGAGTTTGGCTCATGAAGATGTCCCCTACCCGGGCGAATTTTGGATGTCGCAAGCGTTGTTGGCAGCGGTTTTGGATGGGACAAGCATTGAATGCTACAACTTTGAACGCTTTGATAGTTCCCCAGCTCGCCGCCACCGAGGAACTGCAGTCACCAAACGACCGCCGTAGTCGTAGCCGTCTCGTTGGGGGAGCTCGCTCGTCCGCGGTTCGCGAAGCGCCCTGCGCCTCCAAAATTCCGGGCCACCGAGCGACTGTCGCCGCTGCCTCATTCGACCGCCATGCCACAAAAGATACCTCCGAGTCAATCAGGAAGTTATTTATCCCCATCCCAGCTGCTCCAACCTTTAGGCTTGCTCATTGCAGAGACAACGTACCACACCGCGCCATTCATATAATGCCGAACTCACAATGGTTCATTCTCGGATTGCTGATAAACTTAAAGGTGTTGCTGATAATTAGTGGCATATAATTAAACCCGGGTCCAACTCTGAACGAGCTTACCATTTCGCACATTAACATAAATAGCCTGACCGCTCACAACAAGCTGGACGAACTCCATGAATTTGTCGAGGCGAACGATGTAAACATACTAGCACTAACTGAAACAAAATTAGATTACACCGTCGACAACTGTCTGTACACTATCAGCGGATACCATGCGCCTCTCACTAAACAGAAACAGACGCGGAGGGGAGTTGCTCTTTACCTCCACAAATCTTTACCGATTCAGAAACTGCAACACTTAGAAATTGGGAACGAAGAATGGATCTGGGCAAAAATACAAACACAAAATGTCATGTTAATTATCAGTACCATTTACCTACCCCCACATTCGACTGCTGATACACAACAATTCATAGAAAATCTCAACGAATCTTTCCAACAAGCACAGAGGTATGCACCCACAGTCAAACTCATAGTAGGCGACCTAAACACTGGTAACATTTATCTTAACCAACAAATTCACGAACACAGCGGCATAACACCACTCGACCAGACTAAAGGACGCTACAGACGCACTCGAGTTACATCAAATTATCGACGAACACACACGAATGACGGACAGCGTAGCAAATCTACGAGACCTGATCTTCACAAATAACAAGGACATTATCAGATGTAGTGGCACACTCATCATTTGCCCAGTTAGATCACTTTCCGATATTTGCCAAACTCACTTTAAAAGTTACACATGCAAATACTAACAGAACACACAAGACGATATGGGACTACGTAAACATGAACGCACCACTCTTAACTAGCCTGCTGATAAGACACTGACTGGACACATTTTCTAGACAAAGATTTAGACCGATAGACGAATTCATCAACGTTTTACGCAAAGCTGTCATTGAATCCATACCAACCAAGCATATAACACATAAAACAAGTGACAGACCTTGGATAACAGCTGAACTACGACAAAACATTAGGGAACGTGAACGCTTCAAAATAGCTAAACAAACACAGACCAATCAGAAATGGGCTCAGTGCCGACACCAGCGCAATATTGTTACATCCATGAACCGGCGGCTGAAAGCAGAACACATACGCGCACAAGTACAAAAATGAATAGTACAGAAACCCAATCTATACAAATATCACCAAACACTCCGCACCATCACAGGACGCGCACGCGATGACGCCATACTCGTAGGACACGACGGAGACATCATTACCGACGATTTCAACAAAGCGACACTACTGAACGACTATCTTGCCTCTCAATCGACGTACCCGACACACACCAGCCACCACAAACCACCCAAAACACGCCGATACCCACTCTTGAGAGTATCACGATTCACGACCACCGAACAAGAAGTATTAAGTATATTGAATTCCCTTGATGCTAACAAATCCACTGGCCCTGACGATATACTCGTAAAACTACTAAAGCTAACCGCACTCATAATCGCCAAACCCCCGCCGGGATTGTTCAATAAATCCCTTGAACCCCAGAAAATCTACCCCAGAAAATTCAAGGAAGCGCACATCCGGCCAATCTTAAAAAAACAAAGGCTCTTCGTCTGATCACGCATGCTACAGACCCAGCCCCCTTCGAAATTAGTTGGCAGCATTAAAGCTCTTGGGCGTGACTTTCCTACTAGCCAATAGGGTTCACGTGTTAAATGACCCAACTTTGGGAAGCTGTATCTCGAGTTCTATTCAGCCGATTCGCCTGCAGCTAGTCTCCAAAGACAGATCGTTCAAAATCTCGCGATGATTACCCTACCATTTTTTACATAACCCAGCCGAATTCTTAGGGCGTGAGGGGTAAAGATTTGACTGCACTCCGTGCCGGTCTGGCCAGTTTCTGGCGACGCTGGTGCGCCGGCGGCAATAGCTCAGTGGGTAGCGCGTCAGACTACGGATGCGAAGGTGGTGGGTTCGAATGACGCTCGGGTAAGGGTGATTTAGCGCAGGAATGATATTATATTATTTTTGATGGTCGATAACTATGTTTTTATCGACAAAATAAACTGTTTAAAATGCTTTGTCGAAATTAACTTGATTTAAACCATCTTCTCCGGCTTGATATTTAGTAATTCCGCGATGATAACTTGTTAATAGGTAATTGTCGTATTTATCCTTCTCGTTTATCATTTCATATCGCGATCTGCTAGTGTGACAAGCTGTGAGTACAAGTAGTAGCGTGTATGAGTAAATACAATATGAATATATTTGTGAAATACCTCTTTCCAGCTTTTACACTGATTGAAGACTTATTAAAACGTAAGTAAAGCAAAACATGCACATTGATTACAACCTATCATACTTGATCGAAGATTGTTAAAAAAACATTTAATTGACAACTGGTTTTCCCAATACTTTCGAGCTTTTTCTTCGTTTCTCCGACTTCACATCCTGTCTTTTACGAAAACTGACAACCAAGCCATTGAAAGAAAAGTTACTCCAATAAATCATTATTGAAAGCACTGTAGCAGCAATAATACAACAGCATTGTAGGAGCTACAGTGGCACGATTGATGCAAAAGACAAGATGACGCACGTACGAGATAACTTGTTCCTACATGGATTACCAGAGACTGAAGCCCGATTCAAGAAGATCCCTCCACACAATTCGATGACGGATATCCAAGCAATGACTGATATCCAAGCAGCCCTCACAACAAATGCAACAATGGATTTTAGATACCAGTGGATCTCTGGGTAAAACTAAGCGACAGATATCGGATTACACATGATACCGTGATAAGCATACCACAACATACAATCAGTGGTGGATCTAGGATCCCAGCAGATCTCACGACAATATGCAACTGAATATCTCTGATGCCATATCTTTGGGTTAAATCTAGCAACAGATTTCGAATCACACAGTATCCTGTTATACACTCACCAGAACAACAGAAGTAACATGCACCTCAGGCCTCAGCAGACTTACGGTACAAAATAAAACAGCCCTTTCGATTCTGCCAGTACCTGAGAAGTTGACAACAAAACGACATGAACAAACCAAGAGAAAAACATGACATGAGTGAATGAGCACAACTGTCCAGTCTATTCACTACAGCCTATTCACTAGTTTTCAATGTGCGTGGTGCCAGCACTTCCTCGCTCCTCACCGTGCCCGAGACTCGGCGCGTCGGGCCCTGTTGATGTTGCCCATCCTGATAAATGTCCGGACGCGGGCGAAGGAGGCGCGAATCTTGGGATGGACGCGTGGGAACCCGTCCTGGAGGACCAGGACAAAGTCCTTGATGACACGGACCTTCGGCTTAAGCCATCGGGCTCCAGAGCGTGGTGGGCACAGCAAACCGCCTCCACCTCCTTGAAGGTGGCGTAGAATGTCTCCGTAGGCACCGTCAGGCCGCCGATACTGACGACCCTGGTCCACAGGGCCTGCAGAGGCACCGACTCGGCCGAGGCGGATGGTACACAGAGGGAGCGGTCGACGGGCCTCTTCCTCGCGATGTAGCCGGCGACGTAGGCCATGGCGCTCTCTGTCGCGGACACACCGGTGACCGTGTCCCGCGCGGCCGACGACGCAGCAGGGCGGCATGCTGCTGACTGGGACGCCTGCGCCTGGTGAAGCAGGTCAGCCACATCCCTCAGGTCGTCCATGTCCTCCCCGTTATCGCCGTCTGTTTTCGCTGTCGTCACCTCCTCCACCGGTCCAGTGAACTCCAGCAGGTCTGCCGTCAGTTCGGAGGTGCCGGTTGCCTCCACCTCCAGCACCTGATGCAGCTGCTCCTCCAGATCACCAGTCTCCGGCTCTGCCGCCTGATCACCGTCTCTGCAGACGGGACTTACGCCTCGCTGCATGACGAACAGGATACCCTCCTGTTCGTCAGCAGGCGAATCATTGCCCTCGCTTCAGTCGGTGTGGGGTTCTGGTTGGAGCTTCCCGGGCCTCTCACCATGCCGAACAACCCTTCCAGCCTGTCCTGCGTGAGCCGGCGAGTCAGGACGAACACATCACCGAACTCTGCCTGGAGGTCTTTGAACAGGCCACGCACCGACCGGATGCTGATGGCCATCCTCTATGGAACGGGCACATGCACCGTGCGGTACCGACACGCATCAGCGTGGCCTCCGTCACAGCGGCGGAGATAGCCCTCTCTTGTTCATCGCTGCCACGGTAGCCTCTCCGTCTCCGCAGATCTTTTGTGTCGCCTGGGTAGCTGGCGTTGAGGACATCCGTCGTTTCGTCCACAACACGAAGGAACCTCGCCTCTTCTTTGCCCGCGATGTGCCGCTGCAAGACGCTGGCAGTCGAGACGCTCAGGAGTTGGAGACACGGACCATGCCGGTGACCTATAAAAATAATAATTAGACACCAATAGAGATGTGAATGGATGGCAGCAGACGCTGAGTGGAGCCCAGAAGGAACTTGTGACAAGTTATATATACATTATTGGTCACTTTTAGGTCACGCCAATATTGAGGTCATCACACTGCAGAGTGCAGACTGGTTATTGAATATTGATTCAACCTTTTTTGTAACGATTCAACCATAATTCATTTTGGAACCTGAATGATTCAATCACCGCTCGCTTCATGAATACACATTTGATAATTGCTTCTTTCTGATTCAAAGAATCAAAAACATATTTTAATCGATTCACGCTTGATTCATCATTTAAATGTATGTTGTATTTACGTCAAAGCAATACAAATGGAAACATACACATAAATGATCATTAAAACATTGTTACAGCAATCGTATTTCAGTATAAATGAATGTAGCCGCTGGGACTACATTGTATTTGCACAATTTACCATGTGCACTTGAATCGTTGTCTTTAAATCTTTTGATTCAATCAGCCTTGATTCCATGCGGGGTTTGATTCAATCACGATTCATGAATAAAAAGATCTGGTGGTGAATCAATTTGGTTTTATTCAAGGAATTTTGATTCAACAATTCCAATCAATTCAGTCAGTCAAATCAATAACCATTCTGCATCACAGGCCAGGCTTGTGCTTCATTCCGGTGGAATTGAATCCGATTCCGGAATCGATGTTCCGGGTTGAAAGCAGCAAACTCTGCCATGGCTATCACAATCACTTTGCTGTACGATTATCTTTTTGGTCTTCGTGCACATGCATTAGAATATGTCCTTTCAGCGGCAAATTTGTGAAGCTCTTTGAAGCAGGATTCCAAGAAATGTTCAGAGCAATTCCTAGGGTCTTTAACCTCTTCCCTTGCTGCATCTCGTCGAATTAATTGCCACCAAAGATCGGACACTTTGGGATCACGAGGAAGACGGTGGTAGCCACTAGCCAGTCCCCAAATGATTTTAATTACCCTTCTCCGTACTATTGGTACAGCGAGGCACAACACAGTAGGGCATAGCCGGGTAAAAAAAAAGTGAATGAAAATGGAAGAGATCAAGCTCTACCCGACAACTTAACAGTTACAAACTTTACAGCGCCTTACGTACCTAGTCTACAGAAGCTAGCGACAAATATGAATAATCTACAATGCATTTCGATTGTTTCGTTTACTCTAAGAGCTTTCGTAATACCTGCGCGGCTTTCGCTCCTCGGTAAAACTACCACATATTTAGATGGAACTAAAAAACTAGTATATAGTAGTGAATATAGTACTTTTCTAGTATTATACTAAATAGATCATACTAAAATCCGTTCCACCCGTCCTCTCATCACCCTGCTACAGACCCATAAGCATCTTGTCAGCCCTTTCTTAAGTATTCGAAAAAATTGTCTACAACAAAATGTACACACATTTAATCGAACACTCTCTTCTAACTGAAAAACAGAGTGGGTATCGTCGGCACCACAGCACAGTACATCAGCTTCTTTACCTCACACACAATCTTTACAAATGACTTGACTCTGGACGAGACTTCGCCGCCATATACTTGGACATTTCAAAATATTTTGATAAAATTTGGCATCAGGGCTTATTGTACAAATGCAAAAATGATTTGAATGATCAAAAATTATTTGAAATGACAAAAATGCTAAACGGTAGGGGAGCACACGTGCGCATTGACTGTGTCCCAGTGATGAGTAAAACGTTCAATAGTTTTACCGTGGTTATACCCTAGTATGCATAGGAACGTTCAGCTGACT
>JAXIVJ010005034.1:35000-77340 GCA_036785665.1 Chirona hameri
CGTTTCAAACTTACAGGATTTCATAAGGTCATAGCCCATAGGTGATAACAATTCAAATATCTAGGATTTTGTTTATATCGGTGACCTAAGGTCGGGCCAATGTCGTGGCCTCCCCATTATAATTCAATGGGGAAATATTATTAAAATGCTTCCTATTCCGAGGATACGAATGATAGCAGTCCAATTCCTTCTGAATCATGTTATCATAGGTCATTCTTGATGATACAGGTGCAATTTTTGTTCAGTGATCCCTACAAAGTAAGCCGAGGTCATCAGAGGTCACCAACACTTTGTTGTCAATAGCTCGACAGAATGAAGATAGAGAAATGAAACCGGTACCAATGTGTTTGTCTCTTCAATATACGTCTCCCGATATACAACATGACCTACTTGGGTCACCACTTTACCTTGACCTGAGGTCAAATTCCTAAGTTGACCTAACCTGGCCAACATGTAATGTGATTCGAAGCGCCTGGACGAAACAAACATGCTGGCGTCACAATTATTGCCTCATCTTAACCCGTGAGTCACTGGGGGAGGGGGTAGCCCCCCTTAGGAATATTAGGCATATCTCAACAACTAATGCCGATATCGACGCCAAACTTGCAGTACCTTTCCGGGCATCATTTTTACACCTTTTGAGCAAAAATGAAGAAAAAAAACAGAAATTTTTCGAGATATAGTGAATTTAGTGACGTCACTAAACACGATTTTGACACCAAAAACAGCTAAACTTTGCCAGGCCGTGCAAATGCCGCATTTGAAGCAAAATGCAATAAAAAACGTTAAAAGGTAGAAAATTGCAAGGGCTACCAACCAGCTATCTCGAAATTGCGAATATTTTGGTTTTTGACCCCAACAATTGCATTTTTTTGAATGCTCACAAAATAAATTTTTCTCGAAGGTATTGAAAAAACCGGAATATGTCAGATAACGACATTTGGGCAACTACCGTATCAAAATTCAAAACTACCACTTTTCCACTTCCACCACTTCCACTTCACCACACCACTTCCACCACTTTTATCTTAAGATCAATTTTAGAGTTTTGAATTATCTGCAAGTCCTACACTGGATCACAAAATTATTATGCAATTCAAAACTGACGGGACTTTGTATTACTACACACTGTTCGTTGAGGTTTTCTTATCTCCGGCCTTTAGCGTTGATAATTTGGTGGTGGCGTATTATTTTTTTGGCATGAAAATTCATGAAAAATATAGGATTTTATGGGAAAACTAGGTAACTGCTGGTGTCGTTGGAACAAAAGAAGATTATTTTCTTTCAAATATTGCTTATTTTACCGGAAATATGCCATAAGTGAGGTGTTTTTATTAGCATAAAAGAGATGACTGGCTCTGCCTCAGCCAGTACTGCAGAAAGTACGCGGTGGCATCACCGCGCACTTTGAAATGTCCTTACGTGCAGAAGAGGTAATTTCCATAAAAATGCGACTACCGTGTGACTTCTACCACCTTTATAAGTAAGTTTTACTATGTAACTCAATTATTCTGGGAAAAACCCGTATAATCCCTTTAAAACTCAAAGCCACGGAGCGCACGCCTTCACATATATATTGTAAGCCACCGAAACGTTAAGAGGGGTGAATTGTGTATCGCAGTCATTTAGCAAATGTAATATTTAACGCAATGACGAAGCAACGACACTGATTACAATCGAATGCGTGAATACGCGTTACATTTCATCTCCAAACAGGAAACATTGAACACTGACGTGAAATTGATGACCGCAAAGTACATATATAAATTTCGCGGAATGAACACTCGGGTCACAAGCGGACATAGTGGTGGTCCACACAAGAGGAACATCGCACGGGTGAACACTGCATATACCCATGAAACAACAAATGTCCTCCAGGCGGTCTTGGCTCAGGCGACGAGTTAGCAGGAACGTTTCCTCGCCGAACTTCGCACGCAGGTCTTGGAGCAGACCGCGGACAGAGGCTACACACATGACCATGCCCTTCTGGAAGGTGAGAAGGGAGTCCCTCCGCGGGCCCACGCGCATTGCCTTGGCCTCCACCTCCAGTGCGGTCAGGGCGTCCTGCTAAAATTATTATTATAAATTATTTGGCACCATTTTCACTCTGCAACCAAATATGCTGTCAGCTGACTGATTATTCTTCCAGGTACCTCAAGATTATATTAAACTGGGAAGGTGTGTTACTGAAGTATTACCAGGATTTTCACGTAGAAGATCCAGATCAGGAATATCGGAGGATTTCAATTCAAGAAAATAAGGGGAAAAACAGGACATCATGTCATCACCTGAGCTTGCGCTTGGTACTGGCAGGCCGGACGAAGGAGGTTGAGGTTGAGGTAGCGGTTAGGATGATCGATGGTATGGTGTTTGGGTGGAGGTTCCTCCTCTTGTGAAGTTGGTGGAATTTCGTAGAAGTCAGATGGTTTAAAATGAATGGAGCACACACGGGGATCAACATGGTCAAGTTCCGAATCTTCTCTTTTAATAGCCTGCCACCACCTCAAAGCCAAATCTCTTTCCTTCGGAAACGAAAAATAGCTCACCTTCCGAGCAGCTGTACCGTTGTTGCAACCTGGCACAGCACAACCAGGCATCTTCGTGACCAACGATGAACTCTCAGGCGTACCTGTGACTCTGTCTTGTCTATAAATATGCACAAATTTATATCGCAACGCAGTCGGAAGAATCGGAAGCTTTCTTCAGTACGAACAATATCTTACGAAAAATGGTTGGGAAACTACGAGTCAAAACACAAATCAAATTATGAACAAGTGCGCAATGTTTTGTAGCCTACTAGAATGTCACCATATTTAGTTTACATCTAACGTTATTATACTATACTCAGGGTTCGGAACTAGGACTATTATATTTTCAATGATATTGATAAAATAAAGATGAAAATAGCCAAATCAATCCGAACAATATAAATTAAAATTGAAATGATAAGACAAAAATTCAAAAAACATCCCCAGAATAGGCTAATTATTGAGATCATATATACTGAATTCGAGCATACCCCCTTCAATATACCCTGGTCTGCGGCCACCTCCTGTGGGACGACATCTGTGGCCTGCAGCTCCCGCAGCTGCTCCAGCTCCGACGGCTCTGGGTCGGGCGACCCTGTTCTGCACCCCACCCCCCGGTCTCGTCAGTGGGCTCACGCCGCTGTTCAAACGGAACAGGATGGTGATGAGGCGGAGGGAGACGATCCCGAAAAGCCCCTCTAGCCGGTCCTGTGTAAATGCGACGGGTCAGCAGGTACACGTGCTGTGCCCAAACACAGAACGCATGTCGGCCAGGAGGCCGCGGACGGACCGGATAGTGACAAGCATCTCTGAAATGGGTACATACGCTTAACCGATCCGAAGCGCATGCCCCGCAGCTCTTCGATGGCTGCGTCCAGCACCGCCTCCTGCTCGTTGGTGGCATTGTAGCCGCTGCGCAGGGACTTCGGGTTGGCGGGACTGACGCTGTTGAGCACGTCGCAGGCGTTGTTAAAGGGAAATAATGACCTTTTGATTTTGTTAGCAACAATTTCTTAGGCTACCGTTATGGTTTTAAAATTATTTTATTTAAATTTAAGAATTAAATAAAATTATTCCCAAATTCAAAGTTGTAAGTTTGGAAAAAATACAAAACAAGTACCTTGTGTACTTCATGAAAGTCATTGACAAATTCGTCCTTCCCTACCATTGTTTACATCGAGTGCGCGGCATTTTTGGAGGCTCTGTGACGTTTCCGATCAAACTGAGCGCTGCTCGGACACACGCTAGTAGCGCTTTCGTTCTCCATGGCAACCAGGCTTCGTATACCTTGCCAATCAAAAGCCAGAAAGGGAATACGTTCTGGCTTTTCATTGGCTCACGCCTGGTTGCCATGGAGAACGAAAGCGCTACTCGCTACAACTCGCCACAATGGTTAAGTGCGCCGAGAAGCATGACAATGACTTTGTAAACAAATCGCCGACGCTAAATAGGTCGCCGTCGATGTGCATCGATGAGCTTCCGATTTAATTGCCAGTTTTGTGTTATTGTTTGTTAGATTTTTTGGGATTTTTATTTTATTTTTCATGATAATATAAAGCATAGTGTTATATACAGCCACAGACAAATTATACAATACTCCTAATGTTGAAAACAAATGAATCTATTTTTTTTTAATTGAGGGTCGCAACCACTAACTATTTGTATTTGACATCAGCTGAACACTCCACAACAAGCGTGGCTATTACGTGTCATTGTCATGAAGTTAGAACAGATGGATTAAGTCAAGGTACTTACATACAAGCACACGCACACCGCACACATACTGATATTTACAAGTGTCACATATTCCGCGTACTGACTCGCTGGTCACGCATTACGTACATGCGTCTTTGCGGCTCGTTTAAATGCTGCTGGCGTCAATCGCATCGCGTCGCCGGGCATAGCATTGAGCACAGATGTTGCCTGACATAAAAACGATCGCTTGCCTGCCGCCGTTCTCATCGGGGGCGGCCGCAGCAGCCGGTCCTGCCGGGTGGTACGATCACCCGCTCGTGAGTCAGCGTACGTCACAAACTGAGTAGCGAGTTCCGTGGGCTCGCCAAGTACACACATCTTGTGGGCAAGAATGGCCACCTGAAGATGGTACATCTCATGAGCTGTGAGCAGGCCCAGGTCACCCCGCGCGCGAGACACGTGGTCAAACTTACGGAGCCCTGTCACGACTCGGGTGGCAAAATTCACGACTTTCATAAGTCTGTCGTCGTTTGAGACCGAGCCGTTTCCGCACACCGGAAGACAGTATCTCACGCGCGAGATGACCAAGGCCTGCACCACTGACAGCATGGCGCGCCGCGGGAGGAAGGCCCTCAGGTGGCGGAGACCGATCAGGAGGCCGATGCATTTGTGCACCACGTCACTAACGTGCGCGTCCCAGCTGAGGTGACGGTCGAACGTGACGCCTAGGTTCTTAACGCACCGGCTCTCCTTCACGGTCTCACCACCGACCCGCACGCTGACAGGGGAGAGGTCGCGGGTGTTCTGACGGGTGCCAAGGAGAAGGATTTCCGTTTTGGATGTGTTGAGTTTAAGTCCGTGGGCATGGAACCACGATGCTAGGGAAGATAAGGTAGACTCCATGCGTAGGATAAGTGCAGGAAGGTTGTGCTTGGTGTCGGACATAAGGATTTGGGTATCGTCAGCGTACTGGGTCACATGAGCGTCCGGCGCGTGCAGGCTGAGGTCGTTGGCGAAGATAGTGAATAACAGGGGACCTAGGACTGACCCTTGGAAGACTCCCATGGTGTTGGGAAGAGGTTTTGAAACGACTCTGTCACCGGAAGGAGAAGTGAGACAGATGGACTGAGTATGACCGGAAAGATAGCAGGTAAACCAGGCCGGGTCTACGCCGTGGAGCTGAAGTTTGGATAGGAGTAGAGAATGAGGAATGACATCAAAACATTTACTGAGGTCGAGAAGGCACAGAAGAGAGACACGGCTTCGGTCCATGTTAGAAAAAACATGGTTAGTGACAGAAAGAAGAGCGGTTTCGGTAGAGTGATGGGGGCGAAAGCCGTGTTGGGATGAGGATAGAAGGTGATTGTCGGACATATAGAAGGAAAGTTGCCGCTGCACCAGGCGCTCGACAACTTTGGCCATGGAAGGAATGATGGAAATAGGCCGGTAATTTGAAACTAAGTCAGGATCGCCAGATTTATGGATAGGATGGACCAGGGAGTGCTTCCAAGAATCGGGATAATCACAGGAGATGAGGCAGGTATTGACAACATGGAGTAGGATAGGGCCGATGGCGTCAAAACAGAGGAGAAGGATACGGATACAGATGCCATCAGCACCACACGCACCAGATCGCTTCATGGAGAACACTACCTCCCGCAGCTCACCTAGCGTCACTCCGGTGACCCTGAAACCACAGGCACCGACGCGCGGCAGGCGGCACTGAACGTCGGGGGTCACCCCGGCGCTAGCTAGGCTGGCCGCCACGCGTGGGCCCACGTTCACGAAGAAATCATTCATCTCGTCCGGTGTGGCCGAGGGCAGACGGGCGGTGTCACTCCGCTTACTGGCGATCAGCGGGCGGATGACGCGGTAGAGGGAGCTGCTCCCCTGGGTGCGCAGCCGCTCCTCAATACCGGTCCTGCAGTCTCGCCTGATCGCCGACCTCAGCACCCTGTCCAGCTCGCGGAAGGCCGGCGACCGTCCCTCGCGGCGCAACACGCCCCTCCGCTCGGCCATTAAAGTCAAGGTCGCCGGGGAGAGAAGGGCATAGCCGCTGTTCACAGCCGCCCAGCTAACTCGACCGTTCCGAGGCTCCGCGACGGGATGCATATTTCCCAAGTGTATACAGCTGGCGGGCATGTTTGGAAATAGCAACCACTTAGGGAGACATAAGTCAGTCAAAAAAAAATATTGAAAAATAATATTGATAAAAAAAAATATTGTTTTTTTTTGCGGGGGGGGGGGGGCATCGTCCATACTTGGTTCTCCAATATATCTTCCAGTTTTTGAATGTTTGAAAAGTTTGATTTTGGGAAATTGTCCCCCAAAAAATCATTTTTTGGGGAACAATTTCCCAAAATCAAACATTTCCAACAATTTTTTTTAAAAAACGGAAGAGATAACGGAGAACCAAGAATGGACGATGCCCCCCCCCCAAAAAAAAAAGAAAAAAAAAGAAGCAATATCTATATTTTTGACTGACTTATGTCTCCTTAAGTGGTTGCTATTTCCAAACACGCCCGCCAGCTGTATACACTAGGGAAATATGCCGGCGGGATCCAGGCTGTTTCAGGCGCTGAATCCCGGCGCGGTATGTAAAAACATGCAGAATCCAGACGCGAGCTCCACAAAGTCCAACCTATTCTTCTGTGCTAAAACATTTCTTGTATTTACGTTACATAGATGACATTCGGGATCTGGTTACACGGGGAGGATAAGTTAGTGAATGTTTCACCTTTGTATTGGTTTTGCACTGAGCTAGCCATTATCTTTGGCCGTTATTGAAATGTCGAAAATACTAAGGTCATTTTCCCCAAAACTTAGCCGTTTTTAAGCAATTAAATTTATAGTTCGCAAAATGGGGTCTAGGCTAGTGCTGCCGTTGATTGGCTGACAGCCACTTTAACAGCCAATCCCACTTTGCCAGCCAATCAGCGGCGGTCTATGGCTCAATAATGACATCCAAATTTAAAACCTTAATTTGTATAGTTAGCGACTTTTCGAGAAAAAATATCACCATCGTTTTCAGCATCACTTACTTCATATTTTCGACTACAACCGGCGTATATTTGACAACTTTCAGAAAGGTGAAACATTCCCTTTAAGGGAATTCCATGTTCTTGCAAACGGCATACACGAGCAAATCAAACTAGAACTAAGACAAGAGTCGTCGAGTTTCTCGATGTGCGGAGTGTGAATGGTGATTGTTTATGCACAGACGTTTACACTAAACCAACAGACTCAGTCTTACCTTCATTTCTCTTCAGACCACCCATCACACATGAAAAAGCGATCCCCCATGAGATCTTGCTATGGGGGCAATAAGGAGCTCCAGTTCAGATTTCCGACGCCAAACTAGATATATACACAAACCTTTACACCAGAGGGTACCCTGAGCAACATATAAGTAATGGCTTAAGACGGGTGGAGAAAATGGACAGAACAAAGTTGCTAGAAGACGTAACGAGATAGCAGGATAGGCAGAGTCCCGTTGGTCGTCACTTATTCCAGTCATTTACCGAATATTAGTAAAATACTAAATTGCCAGGATATACTTGGTTCTGCTGACCCGCCGCGACCGCTGATTGGAGGCAACGCGGAGCCGGGGCTACAGCACAGCAATGGGCGATGTAGCCCCGACCAACCTTGTGCAATGGTGTTCTGTGCGAGGAGTCGGAGCAGCAGCGCAGCAGCCAGCAATGGACGCTGATGCGCCGGCCGACCTTGTTGGGGGGTGTAATATCCGGTAAAAAGTCCCGACTAGAACAAGTCCGGAGCCTATCCAAGGGGAAAACTTGCACGTTTTGCCAACTTGTGCAGGAAAAAAAAGTATATTGATATTGCTAATTGTGTACTGCGGTCTGCGAAGGAATGAAAAAAGGTGACGACTTAGCTCGGGGTATTCGTCACCCAAGAGCGTTTGGAGATTAGTTGAAAATTATTATGCTGTGCGAAATTCAAGATTTGTTGACGTTTGTCATGTGACACATAGCTTGTCCCGGTCCGCTTTCCAGCACTTGAAGCAAGGGACACCGAGAGGCGGGCGGTGATGTGGCTGTTTGGCCTCATGGAGAGGGCGGACTCCGTGAAGGAACTGGACTCAGCGTTCTGTGCAATGTGCCGCCTGCTTCTCGCAAGAAACCGCAGCTGAAGCACAAGACATGAAAAGAAGGCGAGCCTCAGGACGTTGAGGAAATTGGCACCGAAGGCGACGAGCGGTGGTGATCCGACTGCCACAGTAAAAGGCCAGGCCAGTATAATTGTGTAATTCTTAAGCCAAACAACTGGACATCTGATAAGAGCTGTTCAAGAGCATCCCATGTGATGGTACATAGACGTCCAGACTACAAAAGTAAGCATCATATTAAAGATGCTGTCTGGCAGGATGTGGTCAGGACTGTTGTAGTATAATGTAAGTGACCATGATGGTATCCTTGTTGATTTGTATTTACTATTTTCACTATTACTATATTTACTTTTTGTAATGTAATTAACCGATCCCTAGCTTTAAAGACGGCAAGAAATGCATGCATGCATGGTGCAACCATGCATGGTGCAACCATGCACCACCATGCATGAAATGCATGGTGGCTTTCGACCAGAATATACAAACTCCTCCTCACGATGTGTATTTCGCATAGGTAAAGATGGCAATTTACCTGTCCCCATACTGGCGAGTTAGTAGAGATTAGATGTCGGTTAGGAAAAATGTATTATCACCTTCCTAAAGAGTGGCCACTCTGGTGCCCACCACTATCCGCTGGTATATCATCCCGTTGTCAAACCTGCCAGCCTCTAATGCCCGCTATAGGGAATTTTGGGGCGTGTGCGGTGAAGTTGGGTTTAACCTGCGCTCCCGAACTGCGACGGACGCTCCTGAACTGCGACGGAACAGTGACGACTGTTACCATGACTTGCAAGAATGGCCCAACCCCCCAGTACAGGTGCCAAAAGTGCCCAAAAGCTGTCTCAGGAGCACGGACTGGCCCCATTGGAGGCAGGCTATAGAACAACAGGTTATTTATTATTTGGATGGCTGGCATGATGGACATTATTGTCAAAAGTTGTGTTAAAATTATCAATAACATGCCAAATATGTATTTTAGTGGTCAAATGAATAATTAAAATAGACAAGCTTTCGACATCAGCCAACAGGTCAGACCTGATGATGACTGATGTCGAAAGCTTGTCTATTTTAATTATTCATTTGACCACTAAAATACATATTTGGCATGTTATTGATCATTTTAACACAACTTTTGAGAACAACAGGTTGTCTCGTTCCTACGTCACCATTTCCTCACTAGATTCTAGGTTTTAATACTACATGTCTTTAGTATGCTCCCAGTGCATCAAAAAGTATCAATTATATTCTTACAAAAACAGAAAAATACTGGCGTACTAAATTAAAAGAGTGAAATATTACAAAACTTAATTTCCATTTTATTTCATTTTTTGCTAAATAGGCATACATTTAATATTTCAAACTTTGTTCATACTAAGAAATCAACTATGTTTGCCAGATGTTGGATTAGCTGAGTCACGGTGGCTGCCATGGTAACAAAAGCCTGCATGGCACCTCCGCTTCCGCGGGTGCGCTGAGTATTGACACACCGTCAATAAAAGCGAAATCTGACGCTTATTACCGTCAGATAAGCTGAAAGTGACCCCTATTGGAAGGCGTACAGGGTTACCCATAAACAATTCATTGGGCAAAAATTTTACTCAATTTTTCCCAAACGACCAATTATTCGATCAATTTTTCTCAAATATTAATAGGCAAGGCCTTTGGCATCACAGTTATGATCATCTGCTAAACGAACTATTTTAGAAATGCTTGAAATTGCGATCCGAATACCACCTATTTCCCGTAGCCCAACATGCTAAAGCCGGCTCGCTGTAGAAATGGTGACGTCACGGCTCAAGTGTTGCCAGACAAATTGACTGGGGTTGATTGGCGGTGTCGCGGCAGGTACATGGTTCGCCAGCCTCGAGGCAAGCCGAATAGCATGATGGCGAAGCGTCCCATACTGTGGGTTATGTACGCCATGGCTAAAAACCTAAGCATCAAGACCATCACCTCGCTGGCAGCCGGTACCATTCCGCTCGAGGATTCGGCAATCATTGACTGGCGCAGATTCTTGCGAGAGCGTGTGCGGCCATAGAACGAGCACCAAAGTAGGTGGTCCAGGTCACGTGACGATACGTCGTGTCCCGTATAAAGGGGGAGGTTATAAGCTGGTCATTAGTTAAATTCATTGATGAACTTTAATACAGTAATAATAAGTGAATTGACGTCATCCTGTGATGATACGTCGTGTCATGTAAATGGAGGTGTTCAGGGGTTGGGCGGGAGGATACATATTTGGTAATTACATTATGCATTGATAACATTCGAAATTGTCTTTATACCTAACTTAACATACGTGCATCCTCCCTAACAACAGAGTAATCTGAGGTAGGCGACTGTTGCATTTTGATTTTGCATTCGACTACGTTTTGTGATGTTTTCACAAATGGCTACATTGTTTACCTTGAATGCGTCTACACATTACTGATTGGTTATTCAATACCTCAGAAATTATATTTTACTTAAGTCATCTCGAATGGACTAGTAGTTAAATTCGGTAATGGACTGTATGAAAACGAATTAACCTGTGTGGCTGCTGACCCCATGCCATCATAAACCCCCCTTGGTATGCGCCCCACCCTTCTCAAGCGGAGGTGGGGACAGAAGCACAAAAGATGTCCTTCCAATTCCTGAACCTTCCTACTCTGGTAAAGAACTGTTGAAGCGAGAGTAAAACCGTGGAGAAGATGCCAGTAGGTCTTCTATAACCGGAAGATGATAAGTGCGGAGCTCTGAGCACGCAGAGAATGCGGAATGGGAAGCCATCAATACGGTGCCGAGCTCCGCCGGAGTCATGGTGCGAAACTCCTTCAGTCCAGAAGATAGGACCGTTATCTCGAAACGGAGGCCAGAAGAATGCTCATTATGGGAGCGTTATTGACGAGCCAGTACGTACTCGCGGTGATGGCCAGGACAGCCCAATCCTGAATGGTCGCGTCCCCAAGTGCGTATAAAACAAGCTCCGAGCTGTACTCCAGGCAAGGCCATAGAGACTAGGTAGACCCGTCCGGGAAGGCAGCGAAATGCGTGATGTCACGGGCACGTGACGTCACACGCTCCCTATTCAAATAGTGTTAAATCGGCCTACTTTCGCGTTCTACCATTTGCATACCATAGGTGCCAGAGGAATCAATTGGGCACTAACTGATAGATTGAAACGTCCTCTACAGCTCGCTTTTGGGACATTTTCTCCTAAATTGCAAGGGTGAGCCGCTAGACGATGTCAAAGCGAGGCATGCAACTGAGCGAGGCCCATGCCCATATAAGGCAATGTTTGGATTTTGGCCACGGCCTCCTCAGAAATCTCTCACTGGACGCTCACGCACCTTCGCCGATTCTTGGGGTATTTCCACGTTTTCGCTCATTTTCCATCGTCGTCGTTGCTTATTTTTCTTCGCGTTAGGTTTCGTTCTCACTCGGTTTATTGTTTTCCGGCTCCGTTACTTGCTTTTTCCCCATCATGGGGAAAAAGCGCCGAAAACAAGATGTCTCGGACTCTGACTCTGACCCGAACCTGACCTCTCCTGATCTCCCAATGGACTCTGACTCCACGGTCACTGATCCTCGCTCGTCCCAGACCTTTGCCCCCGGCACCGACCCTCGCTCGTCCATGACCTCTGCCCCCGGCACCGAACCTAACTCGTTCATGACCTCCGCCCCCCGGCACTGACCCTCGCTCGTCCCATGCCTCCACTCCCGGTACCGACCCTCGCTTGTCTACTGACCACGCACGGAACCCTGGCTCACCATTGACCACGACTTCTGACCAGTACCTGGATTCCAATGGCTCGTTTCTGGTGATTAAGCCTACCGACGACAATGTCTCGTTCCGCAAAATCAACGTGTTTTGGCCCACCAAACTCAAAGGCATCTGCGGCTCATCCTCTCTCCAGATCGAAACTCCGGCAAACGGCACACTCGTTGTCAAGACCGAGACTAACGCACAAACAAAAAAAACTGCTACAGTGTACCAAGTTCTGTGAGAAGGCGGTCACTGTCTCGCTGCACCATGCTCGGAACACCACACAGGGTACGGTTTTCGCCCCGGAGATGAGATTTATGTCCGAGGAGGACATTCTCGAAGGTCTCGGCTCAGGAGTCTCGCACGTGCGACGTCTAACAACTTTCCGTGACGGACAGAGGCGTGACACCAGCCTTCTTGTCCTCACGTTCCAGACAACCACGCTACCGTCTACTTTAGTCGCTGGATACCTCAGATACAACGTACGCGTCTACATCCCGAACCCCCTTCGCTGCTACAAATGCCAAAAATTTGGCCACAGCGTCAAATTTTGTAAGCAAGAGGCCCGGTGCCACAAGTGCGGTGCAGCGCCGCACGACGGCTCTGCCTGTTCTGCACCAGCCAAGTGCCTGAGCTGTGGATCCACAGACCACATCGTGACCTCCACTCAGTGTCCCATGTGGAAGAAGGAGAAAGAGATTTGCGCCCTGAAGGCATCTTCCAACATTTCATACCCACAGGCACGTCGCGCGGTAGAAGACAAGACGCCCTCTCCGACTTCCAAGACCTACGCACAGGTAGCGAAAAAGCAAACGGCCACATGTGAAACTCAAACTGAGCCCCTACCTCAGCTCCCTCCCCTCAAACTGTTGGCACCTCTCAGACCAGCCACAGTGGAAACCAGCACCACGACCACCGCTTCCCCGGCCCTTGAGCCGCCGCCCGTGACCCGGTGCGCCAGCACTCGGCCCGGCCGTGACAGGCTCGCACCGCAGGCTATGGTTCGTTTGGGCTCGGCCCATACAGACCGCCGGCAGGAGAGCGGCACACGACCGGCCCGTGACGACCAGACTCCCAAAATACAGCCCTCACCTCAAGCCCCACAGCGTACTAACACGAATCAGGAGCGGCCGACACGTCCTGCTATACGTGTAGCATTGGGTCGGGCTCGATCCATCTCGTTTCCTCGTTACATTCCACCAATAGCCCACCATTGACTTGTCTCTCTGCTAGATATATAGACATATATACTGTATAATATAGTATATAGAAGATAGTATATAAAATATATAATATGGCATATAGTATATGGTATATAAATGTATATATACACATATAAATATATAAATATAGACAAGACATATACGAAAACTATCATTATCCAATTTCCTTCGTCAGACATTTATACCCCAATGCAAAACATCTTCCATACATTAGCACTGCCCTCATTACTCGATAATGAACACCCATATCTGTTACGGCTACTTTTCATTATTTACTAAATATTTCGTTCGAAACGAAACAAACTCGCCATTTTTCTATGACCCTTAAACATATTTCAATACAAATGATTCATCACAGGCATGCAATGGTCATATTGACCGAAATGCCTAAAATTTAACAAAACAAACATTGGCCACGGGGAACTGTCGCTGGATGCTGTTTTTGGTTGAAGTGCGAATTTTGTATTATTTCAACTGGTTGTTGATGAAGTAAGGTGACTTAAGGATACTTTGTAGTAGTATCCATCAGGTGAAAGTATTTTTACATTGAATTACACTTGTTTCGCCTACAATTATGTTGAAGATCGTTGAGTGACGAATGCGCCACCGTAAATAAAGATGGCGGCCGCGCCGGTCGAAGGCGTAATTTTTTTGGTAGACCGAGAAGTGCCACGATACGGACTACGAAAGTAAATACGCTTCTTCCGATTCGGCCACCCCATTGGTGGAAATCGAGCTGGAAAGTGACGCCATGGGACAGGGTGGACACGTTACGGAGATAGCCATGACACCCCCCTGTACTCCAGGCAGTGCGAGACAAGGAACAGTGGGGCCTTTTTCCGTTTGTTACTAGCTCTCAAAGTACCCGAGATGTTTGGGGGTTTCTAGAGCGAAGTCCTTAACTTGGAAAATGTGACCTTTGATGACCTCTGGTGATCTCAATATTGACCTGAGCCAAATAAAGTACCTCCAGTAGCTTCGAATGGCCTTGTCGAGGGTTTTCGAACACTTTTCTGCGTCTTGTTAGCCTTTTTAGTTTTCGAGTTAGAGGGGGATCCCAATGGGATTTTGCACGCCGATCATCCCGGCTAGCAAAAGTCATGTACCATTGACGTCACGACCATCGACTAATCAGAGGCTTGAGACCCTGTTTTTGGCCGGAATGGCCACCCTTGATATATATCCTTGATCGCGATGCTCGAGTTGGAGCGGTTTGTAAGCGGTGTGCGGGAGCCGCAGGACGCCGCTGAGTGTCTCACGCCGCGGGGCGCTGCTCTTCGATTCGAAACATGGAAACGGGACGCCTGCTCGCTGGACCTGCGCAGAGGCGTCTACAAGACATGCTCGGTGAAGAAGGATACCTGCCGACCAGATAACGGCTGAACGACCTACAACAGCAGGTGAAGACTGAAATCCCCCAAATCTCGGCAATGACGCCATCAGGACGAGCCGCCTCCTCACCTCCGTGATCCTCCTCCATAACTTCCCGAGATCCGGGACCATCAAAAACGCAACCATCCAAGAGTAGTACCGCGAAATTCGAAATTCCGCAGTCCCGAGTAAAAAATAACAAGTCACTCCACCTACGGCCCTGCCCAGCCCGTCAATTTGCCTGGCAACACTTGAGCCGTTACGAGGAATTACTACAGCCAGCCAGCTTTAAAGGGAGTGTGCCTACTGTTTTGATCTGTCAAAATTATTTTTCCTACGATAAGTAGCTATTGTTGTGATGGTTGGATACAACGAAATTTACATCTGGAGCCCCTTTAGTTGAATTTTCACTTAAATTGTTTTTACTTATTTTTCGTTTCGATATCGAAAAAACGATCCCCACTACGGTGAAGGTAATCAGAGGTAACAAATTGCTACGTGAACGACGCACCTAAGACAAAATACAGGCCGATCGTTTCGCCCAGGCCACGGTAGATCAAATACGTTCCGCCTATTCAATACGTGCGCTTGCGTGGGTTTGGGTTTGGGTTATACATATCGCCTTGGGTTTGGGGATATATCACCTTGGGTTTGGGGTTGGTGCTGGTGGTTGCAGTTTATCTGGGATCGTATAGCTCCTGTTGTATCAAAAGTAATGATTTGGTAAATACTAAAGTGAGATATTGACCTCTTTGACTACAGAAAGCTGTGTAAGTTTATTGAAAACTGTAAAAAGGCCGATTTAGATACATTTTAATTCAGTGTCCTAACATTGGGAAATTTGGGTGGAAAATGACACCCTATGGATACTATTTTTCCACTCTTTTTCCTGAGTTTTACTGTGAATTTCCCACTCCTTATTTGAAAATGTATTGGATAATTGGAAACCTGATACTGATTTATGGATGTAATGATAGGGACAGCCTGTGGACGAAAAGACAGGTAAAAATTGGCATAGGTAATAACTAATTTTGGTGGGCAGGTAATTGGGTGATAAGGCCTGGTACATATGCTTTTTGGTTTAATTTCCCACCCTTTATACTTATTTTCGTCAGAGTTTTCCACTCCGCACACCAGCTCCAAAGCAATTCTAGGAGCCTGTAATTCAATTTAATTCCATGTTTCTTATTGTTGTGGTGGGTACTAGGTAGGTACCTACCACCTATGCACAGTTAATACTTACTTCAATTTAGAATAAGACATCAATACATGCTACACCTACCTTTATGTTAAAAATATACATTGTGTGAACACAATTTAATTATACTTTTATGAGGAAGGGAATTAGCTACCAGATATTTACTGCAAGTTGGTACCTATCACACTGTAGGTATGGTAAAAGCCCAATCTTCAGACATGTCTTACCTCAGGCTTGTCATGCTATCAGAGTTATAGGGGCTACTGGCACACAGTGTGTCTGTATTGTTAACAATCTGATGACATAAAAAGTCCAAGGTTATGTGTCCGAGGTTACAGCAGTTCACCCTACCAACAGCTACCAATGGTGTTAGCCTGTGTCCATGGTACCAGCTAAAAAGTGATGAGTGTTTTTAACTTTAAAAGGCAAGTAAGTTAAGTGAGGAACATGTGTGATTTATGTTAATGGATTTACACATACCTAAATTGGCAATGTAAATGTAAGTTATTTTCAATATAAATTGTCAATATAAGACAATAATGGCCAATCTGATATTTTTGCTGTAACAATGGTTTAATGACCACACACATGTAGGTATGTTTCCATTTTTATTGATTTGACAAATTCAACATATATATTTAATACTTATACTTTCTTATACTTATAAACGTGCAGAATTTAGAAAGGCCACATGGCCTCACTGATCCAAACGATACTGAGCTCCTTAGCAAGATTCTCTCCCTCAGTCGTGTATATATTTAAATGTTGATATAACTTAAATGTCATATATATTTAAATGTTGAAGCAAATGTGAATCAATTAACATATTTTTTTTTATTCTTTGAATCTGAAAAAGATTCTAAAAAAAATCCATGAATCAAATGGTGATTTAATCATTCAGGTCCCAAAGATGAAATGAATTGTGATTGAATCATTAAAAATGTTGAATCAATAACCAGTCTGCTTATATTGACAATACATATTGTCAGTACAAAATGGCATATAATCACACTACTCCACCTGCCACCACCAATTCAATACATGTAGGTACATATTGCACAAGTTTCGGGTGATGGCTGCAATCAAGGTTACTTTACTAATAGCTGCAATGACCTTGGCTGCAGTGTTACTGGTATCATAGAGCTGTGATTGTATAGAAAAAAAATATAAGCAGTGAGGGAAGATGACTCTTGGATGACTAACTAAGAAGAAGAGTGCAAGTTTATGGAAAGCTGTTTCTGGTGATATTTTTTCCCTTTTTGTGGAAATGGGAAAGCAATATTTCAACAATGGTGTACTTCCCTCGTTTAAGACACCAGTAGCAAAGAACAATGCTACTGTGTTTTGTGGGAGATTTCTGTCTTCATTCTCCATTGTGGTGGGTTGCTATTTTTTTGTCACAGAACAGTGCCAATCTTATATTGTGTTCAGTATTCACTGCCTTCAGGCTTCCTTGTTGTGTTGTCTGCGCGGTTGTTCCGCAACTCGTTGGCGGGAGGGCGTACTGAGAAGCTGTAATGAAACATCGGTGGTAGCGGCGGCGCGGCGACTCGCCCAGCCAGGAATGTCACGACAGCCGGGCGAGTCTTTGTTTATCGTTCAAAATGATTGTTACGATGAATACATGGTTTTACGCAGCCTTTACCGTTCATTTAAGTTACAAGCTTCATTAAATAATACTTACAATCAAACATGAGTGGTTTTCTGAATAAATGGTTTCATGAATCGTTTCTTCTCTTTTATCATTTTTAGTACTACCACATGTAGCGTCAACGTCCCGTTCGATTGACTGACTGTCTAGTAGGACATCACATATCAGCGTCACAACTCAGCTACAGCGGTCTTAGAACTAGACCAGAGGCGCAGTCACCAAGTCCTGGTTCAAACACCGAGAAAACCCATGCTTACTTGTTCTGGCTGTAATATGAAACAACAAAGTCAACGGATGAGCCATTCATACATTTTACATTTTAGTAAAAGCAATAGCAACGTAACAATAACAATACCAAACATGACCAATTCCATTCTCCACAGCAAATGTCACCATTTCACCTTTCCTCCGCACCTTAGAAATGTACAACAAACGAACAAGTACTCCATGTTAATATCAACTGTGCGATATAAGTCAGAGGTCAGAAGTTGTGCCTTACTACAGCCACATACCGAGGTCAGGTCAGAAGTCAGACAGTAACCGTGTATGCGTGAAGGTCATATAGAGACATACGGACACAGGACAGGTCAGATGTTATGCCAGAGGTCAGACAGCAGTCGCGTCTCCTACCAGGTAACAGACAAATGTCATGTCAGATGTCAAACAGCGTCCCCCTGCAGGTCACGCACAGAGTGAGGTCAGGTCAGATGTCATGTCAGAGGTCGGATCAGATGTCATGTCAGAGGTCGGGCAGATGCCATGCCAGAGGTCGGACTAGCGGGCCAGACAGCAGTCGCGTCTCCTACCAGGTCACGCACAGACAGAGGTCAGGCCAGATGGCAAACAGCGTCCCCCTGCAGGTCACGCACAGAGTGAGGTCAGGTCAGATGTCATGTCAGAGGTCGGGTCAGATGTTATGTCAGAGGTCGGGTCAGATGTTATGTCAGAGGTCGGGTCAAAAGTCAGGTCAGAGGTCAACCCGGAGGTCAGGACAAATATCAGGCCAGAGATCATGCAGCAGCTGTGTCTCCAAGCAGGGCACACACAAGATACAGATTCAAGGGCGCTGCCACAATATTTTTAGACGGGGGGGGGGGGGGCAGGCAGGTGTTCTCCCTCTCTACCTCACTTTCATTGGGCTGTTAAAATCCTACTAATTTGGGGGCAACCCCCCCCCCCCCCCCCCGGTGGGCGACGCCCCTGCACAGAGTTCAGGCATGTCAGGTCAAACAGCAGCCATTTCTCCCCTTGGGTCACACAGGCAGAGGTCAGATCAAGTCAGACGGCAGCTGTGTCTCCCTGCAAGCCACTCACAGACAGAGGTCAGGTCAGAGGTCAGATGGCAAAAAGCGTCCCCTTGTATGTCACACACAGTGAGGTCAGGTCAGATGTCATGCCAGAGGTCACACCAGCGCGGCGGTCAGACATCAGTCGCGTCTCCTACCAGGTCACACACAGACAGAGGTCAGATGGCAAAAAGCGTCCCCTTGTATGTCACACACAGTGAGGTCAGGCCAGATGTCATGCCAGAGGTCACACCAGCGCGGCGGTCAGACAGCAGTCGCGTCTCCTACCAGGTCACACACAGACAGAGGTCAGGTCAGATGTCAAACAGCGTCCCCCTGCAGGTCACGCACAGAGTGAGGTTAGGTTAGATGGCATGCAGAGGTCGGGTCAGATGTCGGATCAGATGTCATGGCAGAGGTCGGGTCAGATGTCATGTCAGAGGTCGGGTCAGATGTCATGTCAGAGGTCGGGTCAGATGTTATGTCAGAGGTCGGGTCAGAAGTCAGGTCAGGTCAACCCAGAGGTCAAGTCAAATATCAGGCCAGAGATCAGGCAGCAGCTGTGTATCCAAGCAGGGCACACACAAGATACAGATGCAAGGGCGCTGCCACAATATTGTGAGACGGGGGGGGGGGGGGGACAGGCAGTTGTTCCCCCTCTCTACCTCACTTTCATTGAGCTGTTAAAATCCTGCTAATCTGCCGGGGGGGGGGGGGGGGGGTCGACGCCCCTGCACAGAGTTCAGGCATGTGAGAGGTCAAACAGCAGCCATTTCTCCCATTGGGTCACACAGGCAGAGGTCAGATCAGAGGTCAGACGGCAGCCGTGTCTCCCTGCAAGACACTCACAGACAGGGGTCATGTCAGAGGTCAAATGGCAAACAGCGTCCCCTGCATGTCACGACACGCACAGTGAGGTCAGGTCAGATGTCATGCCAGGGGTCGGACCAGATGTCAGATAGCAGCCGTGTTTCCTTCCAGGTCATACACAGACAGAGGTCAGGTCAGATCAGATGACAAGTGGCCCCCTGCATGTCACGCACAGTGAGGTCATGTCAGGTCGGGTCAGATATCATGTCAGAGGTCGGGTCAGATGTCATGTCAGAGGTCGGGTCAGATGTCATGTCAGAGGTCGGATCAGATGGCATGTCAGAGGTCGGATCAGATGGCATGTCAGAGGTCGGGTCAGATGTCATGTCGGAGGTCGGGTCAGAGGTCAAGCCGGAGGTCAAGCTAGAGGTCGGGTCAGATCAGGCATCAGTCGTATCTCAAAACAGGGCACACACACATGCAAGGGAGCTGCCACATTTTGAGACAGGGGGGGGGGGGCAGCTAGGTGTTTGCCCCCCTCCCCCTACCTCACACTCAATGAGCTGTCAAAATCCTGCTCATCCATCTGGAGGCAGCCCAGCCCCAGCCCCCCCCCGTCTTCCTGCAGGCCACACACACAGACAGAGATCAGGTCGCTCCTATTCAGCCGCGCCGGCCGGTCGCGCGCGCCCAACAACTGCAGCTGTCCCGTGACACCCAGCACGTGTGTGCCGCTCCTTTTCAGCCGAGCTTCACTGCTGCCACTGGTTACCAGAGCTGATGGACCGTCTGCAGGCTCCGGAGCCATGTCAGGAAGGTGCTGGAAAGGCAATGTCACTCAGGTCATGAAATGTGGAAATGGGAATGATATAATGCCATTAGATACTGAATGATGTATTTTACAATTTACTCGATTATTCATTATGTTATAGTGTAATTCAAATCACATGAACAGACATAAACAGTATCAGGAAATATTAAGTCGTGCTATGCTTGGACAAAATACCACTGGAACCCAGTATGTACCAGTAGTGTACTTCGAAATGCTTGAGAAATATGCATTTGTAAGCAGTAATACTGAAGCAAAATTACACTGACATATTTGATTTCACTTCTTCTTGTACTTCTCACCAACACACTTACATACAACACTGGCAAACTTCTCATGCTAGTCAGCGGCGGATCCAGGAAAGAAAATGGGGGGGGGGGCGGTGGCACATCAGACGTCAAAGGGCCCACAAGCTGCAAGGGGCTCCCAAGCATTTGTGCCAGTCTGAAAGGGCATGCAGTCGGTCCAAGTGTATTTTCAGGTATCAGAAGGCCCTTGTCAAGCCTGAGAGGGCCTATGCCAGTCTTGTAGGGCCCTTGCAAGACTTGAGAGCGCCCCATGCTGGCCTGAGAGGACCACCAGCATGTGCAGACCTGGGAAGGACCCTCTCAAACCAGCTTTGTGCTCCCTTAGCCTGGTAAGGGCTCCTTGGACTGTCGCAAGGCCTCTAAGATTGGTAAATGCCCTCTCAGGCCCAGCGAGGGCCCTTTCAGACCAGTGTTGGGCCATCAAAGGTCTGGAAAGGGCCTTCTCAGTCATGGCTGTGCCCCGGGCTTGGCAAGGGCCCTCAGTTCCTCAGACACGGATGGACCCAGGCCCAACCGTCCACAGAGGGGGCCCTCCTCAGACGTTTTGTGGGGCATGTGTCCCATTTCCCCCTGGATCCGCCCCTGATGCTAATCAATAAAATGTAAACTAAATTTGGCCCAAATGGTAAGCCGTTACAATGATTTTCAAAGAAATTGATGCTCCAAAATGTGTGTATTCCTTCACAAGGCAAAATTTATCAAAGTTAAGCACCTACTTTAATACACAAGCGGTAAGGATCAACACATACCAGTGATGGGATGGCAGACTTCTTCAACTTAACATGTGAGCCTGGCTCATAATCATGAGCCGCAAAGTGCCTGCAGCACACACACATTGCCTCCTTCAATCTGCATGCTGCCATCGAGGCAGCCAATAAATAGCTGGCTGTCTGCCCTGGCACCCTGAAATATAGAACATATATAAATGCACATTTTTTTGATGCATTGATTTAATCAATTCACAAAAAATTGTTTCATGAATTGAACAGTGATTTAATCATTCAGGTTCCAAAATGAATTGTGATTGAATTGTGCCAACAAAGTTAAATCAGTAACCAGTCTGGACTGAGCATGAAACCCATAATCATGGAGGAGCGAGTTTTTTTTTGTCTTCAAAAGTCAAAAATAATTCAATATATTTATTTAGTGATCTATCAAAAATAACTATTAGAAAACAATTATAATATCTAATAGCTCTCTTTTGAAGATGAGCGTTGAGGCAAAAATAATTATAAAACTGAAGCGTTACACTAATGATATAACACAACATGACAATGACATAATTACACTAATGACATAAGGGACAAGTTTCTGTAAAGTTTCAGATTTTAGTTCAGTAATTCACCTCCTCAGTTAATGGTGTTCTTGAGGTCCATAACAAAGAGAGTATTATTACGACAGACAGAAAAGCGTACCAGTAATACCAAAACTATGTCACTAAAAACTATACATAATCAAACCTGACCTAATATTTACAGCAATTACGGTCATAGGGACCCATGTTTAAACGCTCCGCTCGCATTCACTCGCCGTGCTGTGGAAGGAACCCACTGAGTGGGCATCGCTTCCTGGACCCCACCCCAGACCATCTTGTAGACAGACAATATAGAGGATTCTTCATAGCTCCGAGTGGAGGATAATAATATATTTTCCAAGCGTGCGACTGAAAAAACGAGCAATGAAGGAGCGAGGTTTTCAGGAACACACATAAATATTTTTTATCTTCCACAAGGCAGACATGAAGAATTCCATATTTTTTTAAGTAGAGGTTGATTCAGTCTGGTTCAGTTCAGTACTTGATTTTTAGTCGGAACTCACATGACCTTATCTTGTATCTCAGAGGGATGCAAAGATAACACATTATTTCACTTTATCATTGAATGTGTGTTAAACCTTTTTATCTTTGAAACTCAGCAAAGTGCAAAGATAAAAATATTTCAGCACTGCAGACCCAATGGAAAATCCACCTCTGCAAGAAAGATAACCCACTGTTCAGTATGTCATAATATTAGTCAGCAGACTACTCTTCTACTATTAAGGACCTCAAGAACACCATAAACTGGGGAGGTGAATTACTGAACTAATACCAGAGTTTCAATCATAATCTATTTTCAGGTTACAAATCTGATTAGTTGCAGTTCTGTCTATTTCTCATGTTAATGTTACTAATTAATTGGAAAATAGACTTAAAAATACCTACCAAACATTTTTAAATTACGAACCATTGATTTTTCATATTTATTGTGTTAAGAATTCGAATCAGGTTACTGAATAACCTGAAGACGGCCTATGCCAATGAAGAATACCGACTTACCCTGACCTAATATTTAAAATACATTATAATAGCCAAAAGGCTTTGGTGTTCAATAATTATTTTTATTCAAACTACTATCAGTCAAAACCGTATGTCAACACGTACCGGTGGGCGGTGCAGCGATCGAGATGCTTCTTCGTAGTCCTATGCACGATTTTTGTTTATACAGCAGCGACATTGTTTATAAGTACATTTCTGGTATCTTATCTATTGCCTTGATACAGCCTTGATCTACAACCACGGATGCAACACTGATTCGGCATTTCCATAAATGACCGTTATCGTTCGTTTGAAGATTTGTCAACGCATCAGCCAGGATTGTCAAGTTAAACTGGAAGGACAATACCAATTACCAAACTAAAACCACGATAACACAACTACCAAAGATACGACCGAGATAGCTCGCACTAAAAGCTGGAGTTTTAGCAGCTTCAGGCCGCCAGGGACCGCTAGTGAGCCAGGGTAAACACCATGGCTCACTAGCGGTCCCTGGCGGCCAATTGCTGCGAAAACTCCAGCTCGTAAGTGCGAGCCCGAACATCGCATACAAATTAATAACCAGTCTGGTTCAATGTAAACAAACCGTCGAAAAGCATGATGGCCGCCAGGTTCTGTTGTTCGGCAGCTGCTATCAGCGCGCACGAGCTGTTTGTTCGAATTGCTATTGGCCGGTGATAACGATATGCTAGCGGTATAATCGATAGTTGCAGTGCTTTTAGTAGTGGGAAGCCATCTGGAGTCTACCCGATAACTTTTTGCTCCCAAGCAAATTCCTGGAGTCTTTGAATATCTCAGCAACTAGGGTGAATCTGGAGAAATGAAGTAATGGTTCAATTCAGAAAATTGTGTTCTATAGACCAGTGTCAATAACTCCAACTAAGCGATGTGAGTAGGCACACTCCCTTTAACATGTTGGGCTATGGGAAAATAGGTGGTATTCGGGTCGCAATTTCAAGCATTTCTAAAATAGTTCGTTTAGCAGACGATACATAACTGATGCCAAAAGCCTTGCCTATTCATATCTAGGGGGTAGTTTTGGCAAAATTGAGTCAAATTTTTTTCCCAATATTTTTTTTTGATGGAACCTGCACGCCTTCCAATAGCCTCCAATAGCTGCACGCCTTCCAAAAGCCATCCGCCTTCCACGTTCAGCTAATCTGACGGTAATAAGCGTCAGATTTCGCCTTTATTGACGGTGCGTCAATACCGCCAATCGGCGCACCCGCGGAAGCGGAGATGCCATGTTGGCTTTGTTACCACCGCGACTCAACTATCTGGCAAACATGGCTGATTTCTTAGTATGAACTATGTTTGAAATATTCAATGTCTGCCTCACTATTTTGCAACAAATCGAATGGAAATTTATTTTTGTATTATTTCACTCTTTGAATTCAGTACGCCAGCATTTGTCTGTTTTTGTAACAATATAATTGGTACATTTTGATCCACTGGGAGTATACTAAAAATATGTGGTATAGAACCTAGAATCTAGTGAGGAAATGGTGACGTATGAGTGAGACATGTTCTATAGCCTTGGCTCTGCCAACACGCGAACCTCGTGGCGCTCAGCGCTCCAGCTCAGCATGTATTTTTAAATAATATATCTGAAAATCGTAAAACGGGCTGGTGGACTTCTGACGTCATGGCCTAAGCGTCAACCTTGCCGAACGATTCTGCGAAAAGCGGCGTCTGCTGCGGCCTTTGATAAGCTGGACGACGGCGAACACAGGAAGCTGGTGGCGCACAAGGCTCATCCTATTAAACAGGTGGGTGGCAAGAGGACATGTGACTAAATGGAGGAATCTGATCGGAGGCCCGGGTTTGTCTAGTAAACTGGCGCATTAGCTACCGCAATTTCTGACAAACAAATAATGAAATAGTTGCAGGTTACCTAACCCACTACTGTTATGTGTTTGATGAAAAGCAAATGAATAAAACATATTTTATACATTGACACTGCACTATAAATTCCTCCGGATTATTCGTTTTTAAATTAATTAACTATATTTACGTAATTTTAAATTCTGTTCTCCGGTTGGTCTTGACGTCAGATGGTAATAGTTCAATCGGTCAAAATTACTTGAGGTAGTCTCGGGCGGCTCAGTCGACGCATTTCTTTTTAATAAGCTACCCCCCCCCATAAATTTGTAAAAAAAAGGAGCCCTCCAAGAAGTTGACCGAGGGCCGCGAGGTGCCCCCAGCCATGCAGCGTGAGGGGCCCGAGGGGTCCTCTGTAGGACTGATGGGGCCCTCGGTAGGCCTGATGGGGCCCTCGGTAGGCCTGATGGGGCCCTCGGTAGGCCTGATGGGGCCCTCGGTAGGCCTGATGGGGCACTCGGTAGGCTTGATGGGCCCTCGGTAGGCCTGATGGGGCCCTCGGAAGGCCTGAGACTTGAACATTGGCCTGTCCGACGTTTTTCCCATCCGAAAATACCACCCACCGCCACTGATGCCACCTCCATAACCGCTCTATCCGAACACGTGCGACTTGTCGGCTGTGATTGAGACCGTCTGGTGAGGAATACAAGGCGTGAAAAGCTACCGCGCCGGGTGATCAAAACATATCTATCCTCTATCCATACCCGGGTCATGATTCCACCTGCGAAGTCATGTAGTGCCTAAATATTTTTTCCCTAAAAAGCATTGCAAAATCACCATGTTAAAGCAATGGGAGTATCAGCTGACTGCGATTCCTTGGGCCCAACCACACTGGAGGATCGCGGCGGGGGCCGGGTGGCTCAGTTGGTAGAGCGGCGGACTCGGAATCCAAGGGTTCCGGGTTCGAGTCTGGCTACTGGCGCAAGTCATTCGGTTCCCCGCCCCGGAGGGGAGTGATTCTCCTCCCCACCCGCGGCGGCATATAGCTATAGGCTGGACTACTGCGGGGTGGGCGAGAATCACTCCCCTCCCCCCAACAAAAAAAAAGATCGCGGCGATCGGTTGCACGTGCGCTGGGAAGTCATAGGACTGAATCCTTACGCCCCTGCCTCCATTAAAGTACCTTGGGCTCATCGATCGGAAACCCAGTTTAAAGGAAATAGTTCACCTTCAACATGGGATTTTGAACTGAAATAGCAGTTTTGTAGTCCGTGTTGAGAAATCCTTATCTGCAACTTTTCTTGGCTGAGAAGGCTCTCCAGCCGAAGATATTTGACTTTTTGGCGAAGGAATGCGGCGCATATATGATATACCGTACCGTCTGAGAGTGCCAGCACTGGTCTGAGCATGCGCAGACCAATAACGCACACCATAACATTAATAATGTACGACCTTCTGTCCTGAATTGGCGCGATGAAGGACCATTTTTGAAAAGAAAAAAAGAAACTGTATTACAAAATATAATAAAATCGTGTTCTGAAAAATTTCCGAAGGTGAACTATTTCCTTTAAGGCGTACTCTGTGAAGAACCGCAGAAGCGAGTCTCCTAAAACCCAGGTGGGTGGCAAGAGGACATGTGACCAAATGGAGGAATCTGATTGGAGGCCCGGGTTTGTCTAGTAAACTGGCGCATTGTCTAGTGAACTGGCGCATTGGCTACCGCCATTTCTGACACAACAAATAATGCAGTCTAGTTGCAGGTTACCTAACCCACTATTTTTATGTGTTTGATGAAAAGCAAATTAATAAAACAGATTTTCTAGATTGTTACTTCACTATAAATTCCTCCAGATTATTATATTTTAAAATAATTAAGTATATTTACGTAATTTGTAATTCTGCTCTCCGATTGGTCGTGACGTCAGATGGCAATAATTCAGGCGGTCAGTTACTTGAGGTAGTCTTGGGCGGCTCGGTAGACGCATTTCTTTTTAATGAGCTACCCCCCCCCCACTCAAGAAGTAGGGGGGACATGATTCCCCCCCATAAATTTGTAGGAGGGGCCCTCCAAGAAGTTGACCGAGGGCCCTGAGGTGCCCCCAGCCAGTCTGAGGGGCCCTCTAAGGCCGACAGAAGGCATCCAGTCGGCCTGGGGGCCCTCGGTAGGCCTGAGGGGCCCTTGGTGGGCCTGAGGGGTCCTAGGTAGGCCTGATGGGACCCTCGGTATGGCCTAATGGTGCCCTCGGTAGGCCTGAGGGGGGCCTCGGAAGTCCCGAGACTTCAACATAGGCCTGTCCGACGTTTTTTTTTTGTTGCGACTATTTAGGGGCCCTGCAAAAATAAATGTTTAAATCTAAGGAGATGCCACTTCGCGCCATTTTGTTTTTTGGGGACCTTTGACCGTGGGAGGGGCCCCTTTGATCAGATCGAGGGGGCCCCTGAGTTTGTTTGCCCCCATCCGAAAATACCACCCACCGCCACTGTACCACCTCCATAACCGCTCTATCCGAACCAGTGTTGAATTTTTCATTTCATTACCTGGTCCCGGAGAGTAAAAAACCATAGGTGTAAAATTGTATTGTCAGGCAAGTTAAGATTTTCATTTTTGTTTTAATTATTTTACTTGGAAAGTAATATAATCCTGATTTGTAATAGATATTAAATCCTTCTGAGGAAAATTGAATTATATTTTAACTACAATGTCAGTAAGATCAGTCGAAAAGAGAGAAAATTTCCTGAACAAATATGAAGAGAGCAAAATTCTTTGGACCCCAAAAGTCCAGAAAATGGACCAAATTCCAAGGCTGATCCGAACGCCTGCGATTTGGCGGCTGTGATTGAGACCGTCTGGTGAGAAATACAAGGCGGGAAAAGCTACCGCCGGGTGATAAAAAATACCTTGTTCTATCCTCGATCCATACCCGGGTCATGAATCCACCTGCGAAGTCATTTAGTACCTAAATATTTTTTTTTACACAAAAAAAACATTGCAAAATCTCCACGTTAAAGGGAAATAATGACCTTTTTCCACTAAAATGGAGTTAGCACTTAAAATCGCCAGACGAGATCAAATTATATTGTAAATTCATCAAATTTTGCATGAAAACTTTCCTACCGAAAGATATTTCAAGTTAAAGTTGATAAGCGTTCCACACTTTTAACGACCGGTACTTGCACTATTTCTGACCTTTTGTCAAGTACTTTTGGTCCTCATCAAACTGCGGGCTTTTCCCGTATTATTTTTTTTACGCAATGGAGTGGAAAATATATTGTGCGTTCTGCTTGTTGTGATTATATGCCCGGCGATCTTCTAAAACTAACAGCGATTGGAAAAAGTGGCAATAAAATCGGAAGCTCATCGATGCACATCAACGCGGCATAGTTAGTGGTTGCGACCCTCAATTTTTGCAATTCGATTCATTTGTTTTCAACATTAGGAGTTGTGTATAGTTTGTCTGTGGCTGTATATAACACTATGCTTTATTTTATCATGAAAAATAATAATTTTTCCCCAAAAAACTAACGAACAATAACACAAAACTGGCAATTAAATCAGAAGCTCATCGATGCACATCGACGGCGACCTATTTAGCGTCGGCGATTTGTTTACAAAGTCATTGTCATGCTTCTCGGCGCACTTAACCATCTCGGCGCACTTGGCGAGTTGTTCCTGATTAGTATACCCAAGTCCCGTAGCAGGCTTTGTTAATGACGTCATTGGTGCCATTCTTGTGTAGCATTGCAAAATATATCTGATTTCGAGTTGAAAGCTAATTAAAGACTTATTCAAATGATTGTTTTTAATGTTTGTTTAATCGACCTTCTCCTTGAATGTACCAAAGTAAGAAATTAAACTTTGTTTTACATTTGCATTCGGGCACAGCCCTTCATCAGATGTATTGCTATCGAAATAACACATCATTCACATACACGACACAAGAATAGACATTTAGCACAGCTCGTGAAAATCAGAGACTACATCCTCCACCCAGCCCAGCTGAAAACCTACCCGATTCAAAATAAATAAATAAAGGCGAACATTTTGTAGATCAATCACACGACATTACATTCCTAAGATCACGCTCCATGATAGGATATTATTGTGCTTAGCCAATAGCTATATCAATAAATAAAGAATAAAGACGAACAAATTTGTTAAAGCAGTCACACGAAATTGCACTCCCATCCTGATATGACACGCCACGATGACATATACTGTTCTAAGCAAGTAGCTATATAAATCACGACGAAAAAGAAAAAGAAAAATCATACAAAAAGCATTCCTATCCTGAGATAATGCGCCACGATGACATATTTTCGTTCAAGTTCGGTTTTTTGTTTCTGATGCACAGAGATTCAGCAATTTTCCTATCTGGGTGGTCTTTCGTTTTCATCAAAACTGTAACTTCCAAAGGAGGATCAGCAAGTTTGTCTGCCTTAGGGATTCCTTTGTGGAATGACTCAAAATGATCACCTATCGGAGTTAGCTTGGTCTCATTTACCGCGCACCTCAAGTGTTCATTGTAACGAAGGCGCAGAGGTCTTTTGGATTCCCCAATATAAGAAGCCCCACACAGCCTGCAAGTCAGCTCATATACGACATTTTTATCTGTACATCTACCCTTTTTGATCATTTTACAAGTGTTGCAAGTCCTGTTGCCTGCTGGACATGTCGGGTCCGTGAGTGATGAATGAACTAATTTGCGTTTTAGCGTATCCGGTGTGTACGAGGCTACGTTTACGTTCAGACCGGAGTTCCGTGCCACCCGCTTCACCTTACATAAAACCGTTTCATCCACATAAGGCAACAATAGGACACCAGTAGCTTCACGATCCGGCCGGCCCGCACCCCGCTCCCCACCTCTCGCGCCCGCCTCACGCTCAGCTCCACCCCTCCTCTCCCCCGTGCCCCCGCGGCCCCCTGTCGACCTCTTCACCTGTCTCTGAACACTCCTCAGAATATGTGCCGGATAGCCATTCTTTGAAAAAAGATCCCATATCTTACCTAAGCTTCTTTTCTTCGCGTCTTCGTTTGAAGACAGCCTAATTGCTCTCCTATATTGAGATCGAAGGGTGTTCAGCTTAGTGTGCTTAGGGTGAGCTGAACGATAGTGCAAAATGATGCCTGCATTGCTCGGTTTGACGTACAGTTCAGACTGATGCAAGCACTTCCCTTCCTTGCTGTACAAAGTGATCAGAGTATCAAGCATTGAAACCGAACCTTCGCCCTCCCCAGACATTTCACATGTAAACTGAATTCTGTCGTCAATCCCGTTTAGGTAAACGACGAAGTCGTTTAGAGCATCTTTGCCATGCAGCCAGACACCAGCGTAATCATCTATAAATCTGGCGAAAAAATCCGGTTTCAGACCTGCTCTGTCTAACGCTAGTGTCTCAAAGCGATCCAGATATAGGATAGCCACAGCTGGTGCGACCGGATTCCCCATAGCTACGCCCTCTTTTTGCATGTAAAACTGATGTCCAAACCTAAAGATGTTGTTTTTCAGGCAGTGCTGCAGTAGGTCACATATATCATCGATACTTAGCCCTGCTGTGTCTATCCTATCCTCGTACCTTATCAGAGCCTCGCGCACCGCCTCTATTGCCTCGTCCACTGGGATACTGCCGTATAAATTCACAACATCTATGCTGAAGAACATGGCATTGGCTGGTACAGAGCGCTCACCCCAAAATCGTTGCAGTCTTTGAAGGAAGTCATCAGTGTCTACCAGATGCAGAGGGACGAACTGAAGAAGTTGTTGCAGGATTTTGTCCAGCATCCATGAAGTCTTCTCTGTTGGTCCTCCGCACGTGGCTATCACGGGCCTGAGTGGGACGTGCGGTTTATGGTCTTTTGGCAGACCATAGAAGACCGGGGTCCTGCTGTGATTAGGAGTTAGCTCCTCTATGCACTTGTCTGGCAACTTATCCCGTACTATCCGCTTGAAAATTCGCTTAGTTGTAGCTTCAACCTTGGCGGTCTTGTCTTGATCGAGCAGTGTGTACTTGGTGTCGTCATCAAGAATATGAGTGGCCTTACTGACATAATCCGACTTGTCCAAGATAACCAGGCCTTTGCATTTGTCACTTGGTTTGATTACGATGTCGTCATTGTTCTTCAGCTTTTTTAGACCATCTAGCTGTTCTTCTGTAACGTTACTAGCCGAGTCACCATGCTGCTTGTAAATTCTAAGAATAGAGTTCTTAAGCTTACCCAACCGCTCTTCCGTTTCTTTGGTAGACAGAGGGGGTTGTGTCTTATTGGCATCCGGGAAGCGCGCGCCACCGAACAAACTTGTAGCCGATGTTCCGTTCTGCCTCTCAGGGACGACGTCCAAAGCACCAGCGTCATTCTCGATCTGCGGTGCGGTATATACTGATGAAGGGCTGTGCCCGAATGCAAATGTAAAACAAAGTTTAATTTCTTACTTTGGTACATTCAAGGAGAAGGTCGATTAAACAAACATTAACAAATATATTCATGCTCCTTGCACAAGCACTACGAGAAATGATTGTTTTTAAGTTTGAATTTTCTTGTTAATCATTATTAAAGGTATTTTATCACTGTATTTCATAGTAGTTGACACTTAAGAAACTTGTGACGTAATAATATTGTATCCAATATGCATTTCCCTCACCTTTTGCCATTGTGGCGCAGTGCCGAGTGCTTTGCGAATACTAGCTTGCCTGGGGTTCAATTCATTCCGCTCTTATTTTATTCGAGTTGGTATAGTTTGCATGTTGTTGTTATTCATGACTTATACTGATAGTCAGTCATGCATCACGGATGCTTCACGGATTGCTTCACGGATCAGAGCGCTGCTCGAACGCACGCTAGTAGCGCTTTCGTTCTCCATGGCAACCAGGCGTGAGCCAATGAAAAGCCAGAACGTATTCCCTTTCTGGCTTTTGATTGGCTGACGCCTGGTTGCCATGGAGAACGAAAGCGCTACTAGCGGGTGTCCGAGCAGCGCTCAGTTTGATCGGAAATGTCACAGAGGCTCCACAAATGCCGCACACGATGTTAACAATGGTAGGGAAGGACGAATTTGTCAATGACCTTCATGATGTACACAAGGTACTTGTTTTGTATTTCTTCCAAACTTACAACTTTGAATTTGGGAATAATTTTATTTAATTCTTAAATTTAAATAAAATAATTTTAAAAATATAACGGGAGCCTAAGAAATTGTTGCTAACAAAATCAAAAGGTCATTATTTCCCTTTAAGGATCATGGTTGATGAATGATGTTAGATCAGTTGAATCACAGTGGTTGTCATAGTAACAAAATCCTGCATGGCACCTCCGTTTCTGCGAGTGCGCGGCTTGGCAGTATTGACGCAACTTCAATATAAGCGAAATGTGACTCATAAGGTGTCAGATAAGGTGAAAATTACCTTTATTAGAAGGCGTGCAGGGTTCCATAGAACAATTTCTTGGGCAAAATGTGTACACCATTTTGGCAAAACGACCCCAGATATTAATGGGAAATGTCTTTGGCATCACAGTTACGTATCATCTGCTGAACGAACTTTGTTTAGAAGTGCTTAAAATTGCGACCCGAATACCACCTATTTGCCCATGGACCATGGTGGTCCATGGGGAAAATAGGTGGTATTCGGGTAGCAATTTCTAAAGCCGTATCGCTGTAGAAATGGTGACGTCACAGCTGAAGTGTTGCGAGGCAAATTGACAAGAGACTGACCTGATGCACCCTTCGGCCGGCCGGCAGCCTTGTTCCCGTCCGGGGCCGGCGGAGTTGGTGTCAGCGGCCAAGTCATTCAGTTCACCTGCAGCACCGGGTGTATTTACCATACTGTCGCTGGTTCGATCCCGGTTGCTGGTAAACATTTCCATTCTCAGGCGCAGAATTAAAGGGACTGTCCCACCTTTTTGAAAGTTGTCGAATCACACTTAAGTGTATGTCTACATTAGGGTGACCCCTTATGTACGCTTTTTCCGAAAGTCTTTGCTCCTTAAGTCTTATTCGATGTAATCGAATGCGCTGATCACGAATGAGTTATTTTGACAAATTCAGATTTTTTTCAGGTGGCCCCGGACGAAAAAAGGTTCGCGATTTCGCGATTTTTTCGAACTTTTTTTGCGATATATAACTTAGCCGTGGGTCACCAAATGTTCGTTTAAATCACAGTTAATAAAGAGCATACTGTGGGGAATCGAATGGTACCAAATGCGTTGCTCTATGTCGTTTTAAAGTCATATAATTCAACTTTTTCTCCAACCCTTATTTGCTGAATTTACATGTAATTCCGTTGTTTGGCAATAGGTGGCGGAAAAACATTGGCGAAGATAAAAGGACTTGAAACAAAGTAAGTATGCAAGAAACTGTATCCAAAAGAACTCGCAAAGATGTGGAAAGTTCAATAGGCAACATTAAACTGTCCCTCGACCGAAACAAATACACTCGTCACAAACAGCGTTGCTAATACTGACACGCTGCTGCAACATGCACTTGCAGCTGTTTAGTGAATTAAGCTCTCGTTTGGCACTGCACTGCACTCTTCTACATTGCGCTGCACATTGCGTAAGCCTAGATCAATCTAACGTAAAAATGAAGCAGGGCAACAGCATGTGCTCAAGGCAAGATACACTTTATTGTGTAGGCGGTGTTTACCACTTTCTTGTCTGCAACATTTATAATCGTTCTCGTCCTGAACGTTCTCCATTTTCCTGAAGCGCTTCTTGGTTACTTGGCCGCTGTGCTGCTTCCTGAAAGCCCTTTTGTTGGGACAACCGTCCTGGCGTTTCGCTTCACAGACAGCCGCCACGGCTTCTGTGGTGAACTTCACGGCTCTCTCGGTAGACTGTGTGTGCGATTGTATGCCCGTTTCCAGACGCTGCTCCCTTTATCTCGCCAGATATGAGTCTTGCAAGCCCTTGTTGAAGGGCAGTTCGACATCAGTTCCTTGTTCTACAAGGGACCTGACGTCCACCAGCCCCGTGTATGTCAGTGCCTCTGTGCTAATCACTAGTGTCCGAAACAGCCGAACCTGCCCGCCGTCCTGCCTTCGGCGTTATCTGCGGTTTGCCGAACAGACTGGATGAGCTCCACTGCTTCTGCTCGAACTGCATTGTCTTGATCCCCTACCATCGCTAGCATGTACTGCAGTACTGCAGTGCATTCTCTGGGTGCGCCACCCGAAGAATGTGCTACCTCCGTGCCTGTCGTGATGCACATCAAGCAGAAGTCACATGCCGTGCATACATGCGCCTGCCCACATCTGCGAGTCTCTTCGCTGGCAAAATGATAACTCTAAAGGGAAACCCTGGAGGTCGTCCTAAAAAATACCAAGTGCAACACGTACATAGCGCACCCGGAGTTCGAGCAGAAGCAGTGGAGCTCATCCAGTCTGTTCGGCGCACCGCAGAGAACACCGACGGCGGCTTTAGGGTCAGGTTCGGCTGTTTCGTGCACTAGTGATTAGCACAGAGGCACTGACATACACGGGGCTGGTGGACGTCAGGTCCCTTGTAGAACAAGGAACTGATGTCGAACTGCCCTTCAACAAGAGCTTGCAAGACGCAGAACTGGCGAGATAAAGGGAGGAGCGTCTGGAAACGGGCATACCATCGCACACACAGTCTACCGAGAGAGCCGTGAAGCTCACCACAGAAGCCGTGGCGGCTGTCTGTGGAGCGAAACGCCAGGACGGTTTGTCCGTTAACAAAAGGGCTTTCAGGAAGCAGCCTAGCGGCCAAGTAACCAAGAAGCGCTTCAGGAAAATCGAGAACGTTCAGAACGAGAACGATTATAAATGTTGCAGACAAGAAAGTGGTAAACACCGCCTACACAATAAAGTGTATCTTGCCTTGAACACATGCTGTTGCCTTGCTTCATGTTTACGTTATATTGATCTAGGCTTACGCAATGTGCAGCGCAATGTAGAAGAGTGCGGTGCAGTGCCAATCGAGAGCTTAATTCACTAAACAGCTGCAAGTGCATGTTGCAGCAGCGTGTCAGTATTAGCAACGCTGTTTGTGGCGAGTGTATTTGTTTCGGTCGAGGGACAGTTTCATGTTGCCTATTGAACTTTCCTCATCTTTGCGAGTTCTTTTGGATACAGTTCCTTGCATACTTACCTTGTTTCAAGTCCTTTTATCTTCGCCAATGTTTTTTCCGCCACCTATTGCCAAAAAAACGGAATTACATGTAAATTCAGCAAATAAGGGTTGGAGAAAAAGTTGAATTATATGACTTTAAAACGACATAGAGCAACGCATTTGGTACCATTCGATTCTCCACAGTATGCTCTTTATTAACTGTGATTTAAACGAACATTTGGTGACCCACGGCTAAGTTATATATTGCAAAAAAAGTTCGAAAAAATCGCAAAATCGCGAACCTTTTTTCGTCCGGGGCCACCTGAAGAAGTCTGAATTTGTCCAAATAACTGTCATATTCGTGATCAGCGCATTCGATTACATCGAATAAGACTTAAAGGGAAATAATGACCCTTTTCCACTAAAATGGAATAATGACCTTTTTCCACTTGACATCGCCAGACGAGATCAAAATATATTGTAAATTCATCACATTTTGCATGAAAACTTTCCTACCGAAAGATATTTCAAGTTAAAGTTGATAAGCGTTCCACACTTTTAACGACCGGTACTCGCACTATTTCTGACCTTTTGTCAAGTACTTTTGGTCCTCATCAAACTGCGGGCTTTTCCCGTATTGTTTTTTTTACGCAATGGAGTGGAAAATATATTGTGCGTTCTGCTTGTTGTGATTATATGCCCGGCGATCTTCTAAAACTAACAGCGATTGGAAAAAGTGGCAATAAAATCGGAAGCTCATCGATGCACATCAACGCGGCATAGTTAGTGGTTGCGACCCTCAATTTGTGAAAATCGATTCATTTGTTTTCAACATTAGGAGTGGTGTATAGTTTGTCCGTGGCTGTATATAACACTATGCTTTATTTTATCATGAAAAATAATAATTTTTCCCAAAAAAACTAACGAACAGTTCATAACACAAAACTGGCAATTAAATCAGAAGCTCATCGATGCACATCGACGGCGACCTATTTAGCGTCGGCGATTTGTTTACAAAGTCATTGTCATGCTTCATGGCGCACTTAACCATCTCGGCGCACTTGGCGAGTTGTTCCTGATTAGTATACCCAAGTCCCGTAGCAGGCTTTGTTAATGACGTCACTGGTGCCATTCTTGTGTAGCATTGCAAAATATATCTGATTTCGAGTTGAAAGCTAATTAAAGACGTATTCAAATTCTTGTTTTTAAGTTTGCATTTTCTTGTTAATCATTATTAAAGGTATTTTATCACTGTATTTCATAGTAGTTGACACTTCAGAAACTTGTGACGTAATAATATTGTATCCAATATGCATTTCCCTCACCTTTTGCTATTGTGGCGCAGTGCCGAGTGCTTTGCGAATACTAGCTTGCCTGGGGTTCAATTCATTCTGCTCTTATTTTATTCGAGTTGGTATAGTTTGCATGTTGTTGTTATTCATGACTTATACTGATCAAGATTACTTTACTAATACTGATAGTCATGCATCACGGATGCTTCACGGATTGCTTCACGGATCAGAGCGCTGCTGGAACGCACGCTAGTAGCGCTTTCGTTCTCCATGGCAACCAGACGTGAGCCAATGAAAAGCCAGAACGTATTCCCTTTCTGGCTTTTGATTGGCTGACGCCTGGTTGCCATGGAGAACGAAAGCGCTACTAGCGGGTGTCCGAGCAGCGCTCAGTTTGATCGGAAATGTCACAGAGCCTCCACAAATGCCGCACTCGATGTTAACAATGGTAGGGAAGGACGAATTTGTCAATGACCTTCATGAAGTACACAAGGTACTTGTTTTGTATTTTTTCTAAACTTACAACTTTGAATTTGGGAATAATTTTATTTAATTCTTAAATTTAAATAAAATAATTTTAAAAACATAACGGTAGCCTAAGAAATTGTTGCTAACAAAATAAAAAGGTCATTATTTCCCTTTAAGGAGCGAAGACTTTCGGAAAAAGCGTACATAAGGGGTCACCCTAGTCTACATGTCAGGCGAGGTCAGCTGAACATGTTCGTGAACTTTTTTTTCTCCGAAATTTTTTATCTTGGAAGATATTAAACTTTTAGTTTTAAGCGGAAAGTTGGGTTGATGACGTCATTTTTTTTATAAAAAATAACAGTAAATCCTTTGTGCTGCCAAATGTATGGCACATTTTTTTTTTGTCGACATCTATTGCGCAGAAAAAGCGAACCACCCGGTGTCTAAGATTGGCTAGCACTATCAGCTGGAGTTATTGCAGCAGTTGGCCGCCAGGGACCGATAGTGAGTCAGGGTGTTATGACGTCGCAAGCAAATGGTACCACTAAATATTTATTTATTTATAAATAAATAAATAAATACATACATACATACAGTATACACACATACATACATATATATACATACATACATACATACATACATACATACATACATACATACATACATACATACATACATACATACATACATACATACATACATACATACATACATACATACATACATACATACATACATACATACATACATACATACATACATACATACATACATACATACATACATACATATATATATATATATATATATATATATATATATATATATATATATATATATATATATATATATATATATATATATATATATATATATATATATATATATATATATATATATATATATATATATATATATATATATATATATATATATATATATATATATATATATATATATATATATATATATATATATATATATATATATATATATATATATATATATATATATATATATATATATATATATATATATATATATATATATATATATATATATATATATATATATATATATATATATATATATACATATATATATATATTTAGCGCTAAATATTTAACTGGTACGATTTGTTTATTTATTATTTATTTGTTTATTGATGATAAAGAAACACCAACAGACATTATGCCCACTAATAGGTGCAGTCGCATAGTAAAAAAACAATGTTTGTCAAAATAACATCATACGTTCAGGCAAAGTACACAAATACATACATAATATTGTACATAGTTCGTATTCACACGCAGCGGATCACATATCCGTGCCGCCACGACTCACGAACTTTCGAACGCAGGTCACGAAGGAATAGCGCGTTGAAGTGAAGAAATCAGCGGACGTACAGGATCTAAGAAAGGAGTTGGTATGTGTTGAGACACGACAGAGAAGGCTACGAAGGACGGTATTTACTCTGGTAAAAGGTATGACCCTAAGGGAGGAGTTGCGAGTTGGCCGCGGAGGCACGGACCAGGGTAATAGAACAACGGGTAGAACAGTAAGGAATGTAACGCCCAAATGAATTAGACAACATATCATTTTTATCGTAATTGTTTTGTCTATTATAAATTAAATTGTTGCTAATTGTTTGCTATCAATAACTTGTATTTCCATAGATTATATATTTATTTATTGAATTAAACGCCAGCAAATATACGAAGTAGTAGTCAAAGTAGTGTATTTGCAGTACATGTAGTAGCATTTGGAAGCGGTCATATTAATTTGTACTACGAAGTAGTAGTCGAAGTAGTGTATTTCAGTACTGTAGTAGCATTTGGAAGCGGTCGGCGGTCGTTCCGACATTCTTTAACCCCCAAGCCCATTTAACCTCTTTACGCCCTGAATATCGCAAAATGATAAATATAAACGTTTAGCTAAGGCTTGTAGCTATCTGATCCAAAAGTTAAATTTAACATATGTACCATAGGTTACGAGCCAGCCTCGTCTGAAAATCATCGATTTAACATGGGAACCCTAACACAAATAACACAACATGCAACAAAGATGCATGTTGTGGTGTAGGTTTTTAACGCCCAAAAGCCCGAGTGCTGCCAACCGTTACTGGTGGGGTTCGCACGGACAGGCGGAATGTCGACACAAAATGCGGCCTTGATATACATAGTGTAAAAAAACATAATGGCATGCTGGATAAGTTTCGCTTTCATAGAACACATGTTAAAATGAGCTAAAAGCGCCTCATAGCCTAGGTCAGTACAGGGTCGATCCGACCTGGAGGCTAGTCACATAGGATAGCAACAGGGGGGGGGGGGGCAGCCGCCCCCCCCCCCCCCCACATTTTGGATTTTAACATTACGCCTATGGGCGTTGCATGGAAAAAATAGACTTCAGAATGCCTCCTGCCCCCCCCCCCCCCCCCCCACCACCCTTAAACATAGTTCCTACGCCCCTGGCTAGCCACCTCAAAAACTTGTACTGGACACGCTCGAGACGCTTTAGCATGGGTGGCAGCTGCACCTGCCCATATTACACTGCCGTACTCGAGCAGAGACCGTGCATGTGCGTTATAAGCGCAAATCAGGGCCCGATGGTCCAAACGCGAGTTTCGCCGGAATCGCGGCAGCTGCATGCTGCGGATAAGCAGACCCAGCATCCGGTTCGCCTTGGACACAGCAGAGTCCATGTGAGATGCAAAAGTAAGTTTTGCGTCGAGAACGACACCTAAGTCACAGGTTTCACAGCGGCGCTCCAAGACGGTACATTCAGTGAATAGTCATACATGATAGGTGATTTGCGTAAAGTAAATGAGATGACGTTACACTTTGACGGGTTAAGCTTCAGACGCCAGACACGAGACCATGCAGCAAGGCGGTTTAGGTCAGCCTGAAGAACGTCAGCGTCGGCGGTACAATTCACGCGCTGATACAGCTTAATATCGTCAGCGTACATGATACAGATAGTACGTGCAATGCAGTCGGTGTCCAAGGTAAAACAAATACAAAAACCAGTCCACATATACTGCCCTCATGCACCCCAGAGGCGACAGGCGCCCAATCGGACAGCTTGCCATTCAGCACCACTCGCTGTCTGCGGCCACTGAGGTAGGACTTAATCCAAGAGTACGCGCGACCCGTGACATTAAATGACGTTTTAAGCTTATGAAGTAAGAGAGCATGATTTACACTAGTAAAGGCCGAGGAATAATCCGTATGGACAGCATCAGTCTGCGCGCCCTGTTGAATCGAGTCCCAGACGTGTGTGAGAAAGCTGCTGAGGTTGGACATGCAAGACCGTCTGGGCAGGAAACCATACTGCCGTTGCGGAAGAGCTAGCAGGCAGTGGGACAGGAGGCAGTCTAAAACGACTTTCTCTAATATTTTTGAACACAGGAAGTCGTATATTTTTTAAGACAAAGGAACACAGAGGTTGCTTGCGACCATAGGCGTAACCACCTTCCGAAAGTAGGTGGGGACGGAGGCACTTTGAAGTTGATTCTGTCCATGCAACGTCCATAGGCGTAATGTTAAAATCCGAAAATGTTACTGGGGACATCCCCAGGGACCCTCAGTGGTGGTTACGCGCCTGCTTGCGACGCCATAACACCCTGGATCACTAGCGGTCCCTGGCGGCCAACTGCTGCATCAACTCCAGCTGATAGTGATTGCGAACCACCAGCCTCTAGATTGCGAACCACCCGGGGATCGAGAAATGAAAGACGAAAATATTACAAGGCTGACCTTAAAACAAGTAGACTATCATTACCAGTTGGTTAAAGAGAGACGACGCTGTCGGTTTAGAGGCCCTATTCAAATACAAATTGGCCTTATTTTTTCCAGATGTCAAAATCAAACTCGAATTCATCTTTTTGATTAGATCATTGTGGTTGTTTTAACTGCTACCATACTTAATTTCAATGCCATGTCATCAAAATGGCTATCTCAACTAAAATATAATGTGTTAATGTGCGACAGTCCCATTAAGGGTGTTGTGCAGGATTTAGGCGCAGATACGCAGTACGCAGATCATCATTCTGCTATTAATTTGTCATAAACCCTGGAACTGTGGAGATATTCATGAAATAAAATATTATACAACATGACGTCATTTTCAGATTTACGCCACAAACGCGTCACACCTCCCGATTTTATAGTGAATCGAATTAGGTAAACAGTGCTGCTTTATGTGCGCCGCCAGTTTTATAATGCACACCGTAAGATACACATAACAGGTACGCCATCTGGTAGCACTTTCTTTTGTGACGTCACATGGATTCGATTTTTTGTCTAGTCAACGAACGGAAAAACGATTATTTTCCTCCAGTCTTTCCTGAAGAACAAATTAACTTACGAAGTAGGAACCAGAGACACTTTTTGGAAGTTTTAAACATGAAGGAAGCAGATCAATCCCGAGGCCAATTCTAACACTACGTGACGTCACGGCTGCCCGTCGTGGGCCATCCGTCATTCCCGGAAAACGCCTTCCGCTACGCTGCATTTGTTTGGTGAGTTGATTTGCACTGAATATTTATTTGTTTGTTCTCGACAAGATTATCCCATTCCTGAGTCAGAGTAAGTGATCTTTGTTGCATGTTGTGTTATTTGTTATGCATACTAAACAAAATATATGTAAGCTTCATTTGTGACCTAAGTAGTGTATACAAAGATAGTATATTTCACATTCCAGATTCAATACCTGCTCATTCCTAATTTGTATGAAATTGAGGCATACCAGTCATACTAGTGACATATCATCACACATATTTTGCATGCAGTTTTGTAAAAGCAGACTTTACATGCTTCAGAATCAGGCATGATGTGATACTGACAATTTGTGGTCATTGTTGCCTTTATGCAGCCAGGCTCAGCTGAGGTGCTGGAGGAAGAGCGCTGTGCCGAGCCAGGGTTGGCAGAGGGACAGCGCTGTGCCGAGCCAGGGTCGGCAGAGGGACAGCATACTCTGGATCGGGTTCTCCCTTTGCTATGGTAAACTACAAACAGTCATGTCTCCGGCCGTAGAACAGTGAATGAATTTGGTACCAGTGTTATAAGACCAATGTTCAAACTGTGATTTAGTTCAGTTTTCTGCTTTTGGATTGTTCAGTTGGCTAAAAACCGTTGCCTAAAAACCGTTGCCTATTTTGCTTCGTTGAGGTGTGCGTTTCCTCACTCTCCAGCGCTCGCCAGGCCAACACACGAGCTTATGTATCTGGTCATCACTGCCAGTTCCGAAATTGAGTAAATCAGCGAACGCTTGTAGCACAATTATGCAGCCAGTATAGTTGTAATTGTGATGCGCAAATCTGTTGAGCTTGTATCATTCAGTTTAATAAATATGGTCAAATTATGTGCTTGTGTACGTTGAGAGCAATCAGTCGCCTGAAAACTGAACATGCTAATATAGTGTCATCCACAGCGCCGCACAAACACAGTTCACATGGTAAGTGTCTGTTTTATTTAATAAACATACACAGTCTCTCATAATGCGCAGGTACATGAGCTGGTCGAATAAAGCTGGCCAAACACCATATTGCACACGATAAGCACAGTACCCAAATGTGAGACAACAGCCAACATCAGGTCTGGGTCGGCCAG